>CM046440.1:67471483-67723983 GCA_025506505.1 Flaveria sonorensis | reverse complement strand
TGATTAAGATGAAGGGAATGATTGATCATGGTGTATGTATAAAATATTAATATTCGTCCGATGAACCTTGGCAATAAAAACATGAGGCATATAACATCAATTCAATTTATACTAGAAAAAGCATACTGAACTTGATATACTATGTGTGACACCTCTTCTCTAGCATAAGGGGAGATTGTTAACTATTTAGCCTAAAGAGAGTTTTATAGTTAAAAACTTGTACATGCAATACATTTTGTTTTTTGTTTCAGATTTACTTGATATCTATATTTTCTCAACAGCACGTTCTAGTAGTAATCAGTATATCCATACTAACATAATGTAACATCAATGAAATTAATAGTCTCAACAAGATGTCACAATACTGCATGAGTTAAAAACTGCTAGTAAGATCAGACCAAATTTGTGAAACTACACTTATCAGCATCATATGCAGTAGATATAGATGAAGAACTACACATCCACTAGTAGTACACATTAGGCATTATATTCTCTTTATTATTCATTTCTAGTCTCTTTGTTCCTTACTATAACTTGTGATTTTTGCCACTATGATGTAGCAGGTTAAATCACAATTAATGGGGCATGGCTCTCCTTTTTAAGCCAAAACAAAATGTGGCTCGTTTTGCTGTGTGCCATGTGCCCTCTTCTTTTTGTTCACATGGAGTATATATTAGTTGTTTGCAATCATTTCTGTCAATTACTACAGTTGACTGTCTGTTCTGGAAGCTTGATTATCAATAATAATGGTTATTATTTACACCATAGCTACAACCATTCAAAAATTCTCGTCTGTTAGCCATGATCTAAACATATATGTGTAATATAACATTTAATGACAAAACCCCGCTAACCAATATTTCATTATTAATAACGGATGAGCCAACAAAAGTTTTTGATGGACATTAAAATGTATGCTAAAACATCTTGCAAGTCACATGTCTTTTGTGTTTTCTTTTCTTAATGAAAAACTCACACTACTAAAAATTATACTCACGCTACTAGAAAACTGTATTTTTGAAGGACAAAGCCGTTGAAAGATCAACAACAGAATCCATCAAGAAACATTTTAAGGGCCCGTTGTACGTCCATCACAAGTTTACGGACACCTAGCTTAAATGACCGTCGGTGATCCGAGACCAATAAATCTATAACAAAGCCCATTTAAAACCAGCAGTTATTTCATCGCTAATGTTCTCTATATATACCGATCCTAATTTGTTTCTAAAAATAACAAACACCTGCTTATTGTCATAAATAGTTTATGTTATACCTGTTTGGTCTCGCAAACATATAAATGCCAAAGTCTTTGTAACATGGAATATCATTGCTTAATATAGTATGTACATAATCTCTATAGGACATGTCAACGAGTTTATATTGAAGACCATTATCAATGTGCTGAAATTGATGACCTATGAATATTATGGAGTCATGCCTGCATTTGTCATTTCAAGCCATCAGAGTTTGTGGGTACAAATATTGTGATTGGAAAACAATAGCTGTTAGGGGTCCTAATTAAATGCATGTGTGCGTACAACCTTTGGCATCCTAGCAATAACGAGATGATTTACTGACATACTACTAGAGGGTTTTAAAGTTCTTAAATATGGACGTCATTACGTGAAGATCATATTAATCTGTCATGGATTGAGGCGTAAGACTGGAGCGAGATTATCAACCAGGTACATATTAATTTACAAATCTAGTTTAATACGTTTATATTTTATTATTATTATACTCATTTATATATTTAAACAGCGAAACCGAAGACTGCCAAATAAAATCAAAACAGGACGCATAGGACGTCTTGCCGACACGCGGAGGGTCGATATCATTTTCATAGCATCGGATTATAATGGTGTGTAATTATTTATAAATTTAACACAACATTTTATTTGTTTGTTTGAAAACTAATATTAACTAGCATATCGTTGTAACACATGGAGAGGTGAGTGGAACCCTTGGTTGAGGTGTTTTTGAGGACCTACACCATCCGGTGATGGGTGAGCAGTCGAAGCCTAATTTGAAGGTGCTTGAAGTTTATGTAAGTTTAATTTTTCTCGATTAAAAAGCTATTTCTATATAATTAGGTTTTCTTCTTTTTTTTATAAAACTAACACTTATTTGGTTTCATAAATCAGCAGATGTTTATCAATGATGTCAGAAAGACGCGTCATCTTTTGATATGGCACAGGTTGATCTAGACAGCCTGTCGGAGCATAAGAAGAGTCGTATCTTTGGATCAGTACCATCATCAATGCCATTATACCCTTACGGGTGATCCCACGACCCCAACATCGGGAGATTGTACATTAGTACTCCACAAGTACAGCTGTTAAGTGTGTAGTGTGACGGACTCGAGGACCAGGTCACCAAGAACAAGGAATTCACGTGTCGTTTGATGGCTATAATAGTCCAACCCCGTTGGTTGACCCCTCGAACACGCCTCACAACATAATACGTCTTCTACATATCTTCGTGATTAGCTATTCTTGTATTTTTTATAAAAAACAAACATTGTACCTATATTTTTTCTAAATAAATATTTTTAATCTATCATTGTTTTTCTTATTTATTTATTTAATTATTTTAAATTCTGGAAATAAATTGTAGAAATCGTAGATCAAATCTAGATATCTAAGGTAGTGTTTGTTTTTTTTGTCAGAAGTACTTCCTGACCTCTTTTGTCTACGCCGCGCAGACCACGCGCAGACGTTAAGGTCTGCAGACTGTTTGTTTTTCGGAAGACCTTTCATTAAAAAAGATCTTTCTGAGGTCTGCATGAGGCAGACAGGGACCATCCACTTCTGCAAACTTCTAACCTCTTCTCACATCAGCCACACACCCACCCGCCACCGCCACCACCGGCCCACCCGCCACCGCCACCGCCGGCCCATCGTAACCGTCACCGCCACCGCAGCCTCCATTGCGACGGGGGCACCGGCTTTGATGAGGATGATGATGAATCGGGGCTTTTGGATGGAGAGGACGAAGTCGCGGGGGGTGTAGTGGCCGAACAAGGGGAGGTGGCCCTCGTTGTGGGCTCGATTTAGGGTTTCATCGACTTTGGAGGCGGTGCGGTTGTAGACGGAGATGGGGAAGCCTTTTTCGGCGACGTTGAGGGCTAGGCTTTGGCCCATGACGGCGAGTCCGGCGAGACCAATGCGAGAGAGGATGGTGGACTCCATTAATGAGTTAGGGTTAATTTGCAGAGGAGTTGATGGGGTTTTGGGGGTTGAAATGAAGGTTATACTGTGAGGTTGATTGGGGTTGGCGACAACCCCACCCCATCACCTTTCCCGTCGATTGTCGATTGTTTGATTGATCGATTGTTCAATTGATCGGTTGATTGGAGTAATCGGTTGATCGGTTGGTGGTGGTGGTGGAGGTGGTGGTGGTGGTGGTGGTGGTGGTGGAGAAGAGGAGGAGGGAGATAATGATGGTGGATGAATTTTTTATTTTTAATTACATATTAATTTTTTAGTCTGCAGATGTTAAAAAACAAACAGTCTTTTTCTTGCAGACTGCAGACGTTTGGTCCACCTCTTCTCCTGCAGATGTCTGCAGATGTGATCCGCAGACTGCAGATATTTTCCTGCAAAAAACAAACAGCACCTAAGAGTCATATACATCACTTTTAGATTTAAACAGTTTTGTTGTTCACTAGAATCTACCAATCGGATAAAACTCAAACTTCAGCGCCAAAAACAAGTATAAACCAGTATGAATTCGTAAACCTGTCATATGATGAAGAAGACGGAATTCAAATTAAATGGTAGGGCTAGAAAAACTACCTGATGGCGGTTATCAATTCCAAATTCAAATGCATAAAATTATAGTTATTTTTTAATACGAATTCACATGTAAAATTTTAAGAAAATGTAATTGTAACAAACTTTTAATGAAACTAATTTTTATTAAAATTAATAAAAGATTTTCAACTCGCTAAGAGCTTCTTTCGCCCTAAAAGTTGAACAATTGCAACATATAGTAAACTTTCTAGAAAGTTATGGCGTCAGAAATTTTTTGTTCACAATATATTATTCTAGAGGTCCGTCTATTCTATTCCCTGCTATTCCGAATATTATTTATCTTTTCACGTTCGTAAATATAATATAGATCACTGAATAAATGCACGTCTTTTGTTACCCTTTTGATAAACAATTGTTCATGCACCACAATCAAGAAGATATTATTCTCATGAAAAGTTTATTCGAAGTGATAAAAGTTAATCTGCTTTCTACAAATAGATTAGATATGTTTTTTACATAGATACCTGCCCTTTTGAACTATTATTAATTATAAAAATAAGTTAGTAAATACTCAAAAAAGTTGAATCTATCATCTGACTGGCAAAAATGTTACTAACTTTTTGCCATTGTTTTTAGTGAGAAGAAATAAAGAAATTGTGAGGATTCCATTTTAGTTTCGGTGAAACAAGTTATAAACTTATATTGTATGAAAACATTTTTAAAAAGTATAAATAAACAAATATATTATTGACACTATTTTAGTATAAAGCAAAATGACAAAAAGTACTAAAACTAAGAAACGGTGTCAACGTACGGGAACAAGGCCATGCATGAATGCTTTATCTTTTTGTGAATTAAAATGGTTGTTACTCCTATAATGCCAATGCATGGATACTTTATCTTTTTATGATTGAAAATGGCCGTCTCCCCTATGAATATAACTTTTTTTTTCTGTCGCTGCCCCGGGGAGTTGTCATTTTTTTCATTCATTACAGGGCGTGAGTTTGTTCGTTATCAATTCAGATGTCAAAAACATTAACAAAAATAAAGAAACCGGTTCCAATAATATCAATACCATAATGTAACTGCATGTGTTATTGTCTATGATACCAAAAAAATACTTGATTTTAAATAAACAAGTTTTTCAAGAAAATATATGACAAACATCGATTTTAAATAAACAAGTTTTTCAAGAAAATATATGACAAACATCGGGAAAAAAAAACTTAAGGCAATCATTTCGTTTTCTTAAGAAAAGTTAATGAGCAAAATCTATTTAGACAACAACCTTTTAGCGACCTTAATCGTCAATGTCTCTCCAAACAATTCTTGATGGTAGAACGGAACAACAAGAATCATTCAATGGTAGAAATTGACAGTAGAACGGAACAACTAGAAAAATTCTATTGCAAAATTGAACTACAAAATCGTCCATAAACAAGAATCAAACACCAAGTATTGAATGCCAGAATCGTCTAACGAATGAGCGAGGCCAATTGAAGTACCGATGGAAACTTGAATCGTTCACTTTGGATTTGAGAGGTCAATTGAAGATCGTTTCATTTTTTATTTACAAAATAAAAAGGTAGATTAATTTCATATAAACTCTTTTGGTAAATAAATTTATTTTTAGAAGAAAAAAACTCCGAAAAAATCTCTCAATTCATTTTAAAAACAAAGTTTGAAACCATTAGATAATTTAAAGCTTAAGAGTTTCTGAACACTCCAAATAAATTCTGGTTAGCTTTTTACATACTTTCTAGACAAAAAAACTATTAGAACCATTTTTAATGGTTTCATCTTATCACATCACGCCACAATCCACTTCAATATCACAATTACAATTCCCCTTTCAAGCACTTTAGTGGTTTCATGACACCACTCCTTTCTTTATTTTTTTTTAGTTCTTTTTTCCTTTTTTACCTTGTATATATTTTTAATTTTTTTAAACAAAAGTAATAATAATATTGATGATGATAATAACAATAATAATAATAATAACAAAATAATAATAATAATAATACTAATAATAATAATAGTAGTAGTAGTAATAATAATAAAAATAATAATGATAATGATAATGATAATGATAAAAGTAACATTTATTAATAATTAAAAAAGATAAATATAGAAACTACATGTAACATTTGGCTATGTGTTTTCATAGTTTGTAAATGACAATTTATTCATATCGAGTTAGGTGATCAATTAGGGTTGATTTATAATGTTTTAACGTCATCTCGCTTGTGCACCTCTTGCTTTCACAAAAGGCGTTCTATTTGTATTTCATTGAACTTGTCTAATCGTCCAGCTATAACTATAACATTAACGTTTTTGGGTTCGGATATGGTTGATGATGATGTCTGCTTGTCCTTTGATATATCGATCTCCTGATTGGCTATGGGAGTTTTTCCGGGCCATGCTCCAAATTGTCATGGTTGTCAAGTCCAGTCCTTCCCGTACTATTATTGTTAGACTCAGATGTTTTTGACCATTTAGAGAAGGAGTTGATGAGTGGGGCCTACTTCGGTGAGTTTGGAGTGATCTCTCGGCCTTCAATTGTGCAAAATATTTGTAATAATTAATTATAAAATAAAGTTATTTATAACAATTATATAATTACTCTATTATTAAATGTCCTGAGAAATAAAGAGTATAATTTAAACTATCATATAACTATAGTATTTACAAATGTAAATTTTGGCTATGCAAAGGGATTACTCAATGACTTGGGCAAAATAGTTACATCTATTTTCATAATAAATCCTTATGTTTTTATCCTGTTTAAATTTTTAGTAACTTTTTTTTTCTGTAAAATTTTTCGTTCATTAACTATTTAAAAAAAAGTAAAATATACGGTTGTTTTTAGTTTTTTGTTATATATATATATATATATATATATATATATATATATATATATATATATATATATAAAATGAAGTTGTATTTAATATTCATGATAGCCTAAGCATAAAAATATATATCAAGTGAAAGAGTAGGTGAATTGTTTTAAAGAAAGTTTTAAACTAGAAATGAACATGTCGCTGATATATGATATATGTTGGGTGGCATGTAACCTTATTAAATCTAAATATAGTTAGTGTTGTTTTGCCTCTTGTTACGTAATAAAATAAAATGAGTAAACTACACGGATCATCCCTTAGGTTTGTTTAAATTTTATTTTTTGTTTTTGAGATTGAAAAATTTCAGGTTTAATTTAAGGTTTGAAAAAAATAAAACATTTCATCCCGGGGTCAAATGGTCGTTAAATTGTTCCGTTAAATAATTGAAAATTGACCATTTTACCCTTGTTCTTTTTTGATTCAACCTAATCTCAACCACCATCACCACTCCTTGCCACCACCATCACACACCCCCATCTCCATCACCACGCAACACATCCCATCTCCACCACTGCTCCACCACACAACCACCACTCCATCTCAACTACTATAGGTTATCTCCATCTCTATCTTCTTCTCCGACGAGTTTTTACTGGAAGCCTCACCATCACCGAAAAACCACGAATATTATCATAATAACAGGTTATGTAGGTGGGTTCTTGTTATTAAGCATATTAATCGCATTATCAACCATCTGTTACAAAACGAGTTGAAATAAGTCGCCAAATCTGGTGTTTCTTGACGGTGGTGGGTCGCCGGAGATGAGTTGCGGTGGTGGAGATAGGGTGGTGGTGGTGTGATGGAGTTTGGTGGAGATGGGGTCTGTCGTGTGGTGGTGGAGATGGGTGTGTGTGGTGGTGATGGCAAGGAGTGGTGGTGGTGGTTGAGATTGGGTTAAATGAGCAAGACGAAGGTAAAATAGTCATTACAGCTATTTAACGGAATAAATTAACGTACATTTGACTCAGGGACAAAACGTATTACATTTTTCAAACCTTAGGCCTAAACTTGTAATTTTTCAGTCCCAAAAACGAAAGGTGAAATTTAAGCAAATCTCAATGACGATCCGTATAATTTACTCAAATAAAATTATAAATCACCATTATATAACAAAAATATAAAATAAACATATAAATAAGAATTATAATAAATACCAATTATTGGATCCTTTAAAATATCAACCCTTAAATTAAACATTTTTATACCTGCAAAATGACAAAAAAAAATTTTGATTTTTTTAACAAAAATTTTGATTTTTTTAACAAAAATTTTCAACGGTCACAAAAAGGAAGCGTTGTGTGAATGGTGAAGCATCGCCATGCACTTCTGATCGGCGTCTCGGCGAACCACCGTACTGGTGTTATTGCATTCACCACCTACCATATCAAACCAAATCCTCATGTAAATGTCAACAAATTACACGATACATATTTTCCATTCTACTGTTCCCTAAATGTCTTTTTAACACCAACTGTAAGTACCTTCCAGTGACATAACTTAAACAAATATACAGAGGAGGCCGAAAGTCACAAGACGCATAAATTTTTTTTATCACTATATCAGAGGGAACCGAACTTCGTTCGTTTAAGAAATAAGTCTAAACTCCTACTTTTGAGTGAAAAAATGGGGTGGGGCCCTGCCCCGGAACCCTTAAAAACTCCGTCCACATTACCATCATGAACAAAACACATTGAAAATATGCAATTATCCCATGATTGAAGCATATTCCACACCATGCATGGTTAATCTTTTTTATATTAAGTACTCCAGCCGTCCAACTCTTTTTGACTAAAGTAATCATGCGTTCATACTTTTAATTATCGGAATCCTAGGACACTTTGTTTTTTAAATCTCAAGTGCAAACATGCACGAGATGATACATGATTACATTTATATACAACCACAATGCAAAACTACAATTTCATGAAGACTACGTATAAGTACTAGACTGTGAACATCATATCCTCCCACAACTAAAAGTCAAAAGCTATTAGCCAAAATTAATGTAAGATACACATTCAGCCATCCCATCTGAAAATGCATTCAAATATTTGAAACGGATGACAAAAAGAAGAAACTAGACTAGAAACAATCACACATGACACATCCTACAATTACTACGGATTTATCTACGTACATTAATGGTGTTGAGACTAGTGCTCTTAGTTCTACCAACAATTGATCGATAGAGAATTGCATTGGTGGGTTATTTAACCTAATTAAGTGTAACAAACGACATGAAAACATGAACATAAACATCTTGGATCGAGTCATTAATATTCCATTAATGTATGTATTTTAGTAGATTAGTAGCCAAGTAACTGGTATTGTAATTTTCATGTTATTTTCACCTTTTCCCCGACTAGCTTCATCCTTCATCCTCTGTTCTTTTACCTCTCCCGTGGAAGGTACCTTCTTCCTAGGATCAAAACACACGATCTAACAACCAACAAACGGTATACTACGATCAAAAAGCCAACATATATGAGTTGATTAAAGCAATAAAAATGTGTAGGCCTTAACCCATAACTTGTTGACTAAGAGTGTAGGCTCTAGCCGATAAATTGTGTATTAAGCCTGTATGCACTAGCCCATCAATTGTGGATTAGGCTTGTAGTCTGTAGCTCACAACTTGTGGTTTAGCTCATAACTTGTGGATTAAGCATGTGGGTTAACTCAGCCTATAACTTCACACGTGATATGTTTAAGAATCCGTCACGTGTGGAATTTCCTTTATTTCAGTATCTAATGTGGCTTAGCCTGTAGCCAGTGGGATGAAAATGGACGGCTAAGATTGATTGAATAATGCATGACTATAGAACTTGTAGGTTGAATAATTATGACAACTTTGGTAAAAAACTAGTCAATTTTAACCATTTTGGTAAAATTCCTTATATGCGTGTTTAGGTTGTTTTTTTTTTCTGCTTTTCTCTTTTTGTTGGTGTCATGTTGCACTTTCATAGCTCCTTTCATTACAGTTGTGTCGGAACCGGGTTGCGCGTTTGAAATCTAAATCGATCTAGAACTGTTGGATTTTTTTCATGTTCACATTGGGTCTTAAGGCTACCGGGATCAGGTCGGTTTATCAGGTCGGGTCGGGAAGCCAGGTTGGATGTGGACCTCTACTCAAGGGCAATCCCAGTGAAAATCTATGACGACTATGATACTGGGATTACCCCTGAAAATTAAAGTGAAAATTAAAAACGTAATTGGTCAAATTATCAGTCGTCAACAAATGAATAATAGCTTAGATTATTAAAATCTAATTTTGTTGTAAATAATATTTCTTGTTTATAATAAATTGTTTATGGTAAGTGTTTTTTTCAAGGAACAATTAAGTTATATATTGCTTATATTATTTTTCCCAACAGGTATAGAGCTAGGAGTCTCAATGAAAGTAGTATTTCTTTCTTTTGAAAAAAAAGCCTTGCTCCCAATCTTTCAGACCTTATAAATAGTAACGACTATACGTGTGATGTACTAGATATGTTTGTTTAAGATTTTAAGATTAGTTTTGTCGTCAAATGTTTAAGGCGAGTTTGCGTGGTCCGGGGTCCTTGTAAAACTCGCCGATTAAGTTTACGAGATCTAGGACATTTATTTAGAAGATAGAAAAGATTCATAAATCATAAAAATAAAGAAAAGGTGTGTAAGTAAAACCATTCGCGTCAGCGCTTCATGTCATATTGACCGGCCACAACCTTTTTTTTCTTTCACCCTCTCACAAGTGTTCCGATGGAGATTGTGTTATAGCGTCCAATTTTGTTATTATCCCTCGTAGAAACTTTGGTTAATTTATTAACCAATTGCAATGAAATATTATAGTTTTTAAAATCACTAATAATTATAACTTTAAAATCATTATAGTTTTTAAAATCAATAATACTTATAATTTTGAAAACAAAGACGCCCTTAATTAATTATGAGACACTAAACCTAGGGGAGGTGGTGTATGCAGCTTTTAGTTTTTTAATATCGTGCCGGTATGCATGCAGCTTTTATTCAAGTGACCTGGCATATAGTGCGAGTATACGTATTATTGTATCAATCAATCGACGTTGCTAACATGCCATGCATAGTTTTTTATGCTTTTTGTTTTTTGGCTTTTGTCATCGTATACTTTTTATTTTTGTCCTCTTTTCTAATATTCGTGTATTCAAATTCCAACAATATTCTTTTTTGTGGTTTCTTTTTGAATCTTTTTTATTAAACTAAAGGCATATACGTATACAATTTGCAAGGATATATTTTCTTGTAAAAGTTTCTACATAAAGAGGAGAGAAAACCTGAATTATTGGAATGAGAAAGTATAACTTTTGGATATTAATCTCTTCATTTATAAACCTGGCTATTTTGAGTTTGTACATTTGTATTTTAATCTTTCTATTTTACTATGTAATGTGTTAGAGATTGTATGAGGTTTTATGTAATTGCGATAGAGTTGGAATTATTTAAAGGTTATATAGTGATAATTTGCATACTAGTAGGATATAAAGGGTCAAATGGCTGCTTAAGAATTTTCATATGTTTACTTCATATTTATTTGGCTTAGATGCATTTAACCGAGGGTTTAAAATTGAACAGATAGGCTTGTGAGATGTTGAAAACTTGAAACAAGTTTAAACTAAAACTCATTTAATAGATAGCATTATGTCCGGTTTCTCATACTAAATTTGATTAGGCTCGCGAATTAAATTAGTTTATTATTTACATATTTTTTTAACAGTTGAAATTGTATTGCCACTCATAAAATAACCAAAATTCTAAACGAATATGGTACATACCAAACACGAGATAAGAAGTTAATAGGTGGCAACGGATTCTGGACTTTCACCACAAACACGACATAAAGAGGAGGACGTCGATATTTGCCTTTTAGCGAGGATGTCCTAGGTTGAGATATATTCAAACTTCCTCTCTTTATTAAATATATTAACTTTTATGATAGGAACAATTAAATAACATATAATAAAAATTATATATATCTAATGAATAATTCAAAATTATGATAGAAACAATTAAATAATATATAATATATAAAATACTAATTATACATAATGAATAATTCATTTGATGTGTGTAACATATATATTGTCTTATGTTGTAGTTATAGAAAGTGACCTTGGCCCCCAAAAAGTTAAAGTTTAATTGACATTTGAAGACTTTCTAGAACATTTACAAAATACTCTCAATGATATTTGATTTCTTAAACTTACCCCCAAGGTTTACGCTACCGACACTTGAACCCACTAAGGTTACTCCATTGATGATTCCTAACGTTTAACCTAATGGCACCTAGATTGACCATGTTTGTTCGTTAACTAAACTTGAAAACTCAGATTATTGATTCTAATTTGTTTGTGGCTTGCATCAGTGATCATTGAATTGAATACTCATAGTAAGGTGTTTCCCCTCTGTTTAATAGATTATAGTTCAAATACTGCAAGGTAAACTAATTTAATTGGTAAATATAAGTAACTTAAGAGGTTTTTTTATAAACTTATAATAATAAAACTAGAGCAAATTGGGTCTTTTTGTGTTTCATTTTGGTTTGATGGTTCCCTAGGTAGCTAGTGTTTATATTATTTTCGTGAAACATAGTTGAAATTAGCTACTGCAACAAAGGTTGAAAAGGACATAGAGATCGACACATAATCTTCAGGAAAAAGATAACCACCCAATAATGAAGTCGCTGTCTATTTTTTGTAGTGCGTGATTTGTTTTCTTATGGCCTTGATCCATTTGGTCTGCATCTTGCAGATAGATACTGGTACTATATCCATCTCTTTTGCTCCTTTTAATATACGTCTACCTTTCATAACTCAATTTAAGATTCAACCATCAAGGTGGATAGACAGACTGTACGTACGTACACCATAACTTTTCTATAAGATTTTATCAGTTTTGTTGCTGTTGGGTATCGATAAACTGTAGGCACACTGTATTGTTTGTATGGGTGATATGATATGATGTTTGGGCAATAATCGAGTTAACACGACATTTGGTAAATAATGCAGCTTCTTTAATTTGGGATCTCTAGGTGATTCGTAAATGACAAAGACATGTTACAACAAATACTTCAAGACATCTTCTCATTAGCATAGTTAAAAAAGATTAGGTATGAAATCAACAAAGATAAGGTAAAAGTTAAAAAACATTATGTGTTGAAAAAACGTTTATTTCACTGAATTAACCGAATAATAGTGTTTTTAAAAACTATGTTATAGACGTAAAACAACCAATTCAACATGAATGTCCGAACTCCTTACTTCGCACTAAGAGTAATGTTTTTAAAGAACTTTAACATCTGGAAGGAGAACTAGTATTAATCCATTCGCGTTGCAGCTGTGTCGTAAAACCATCCCAAATAGCACCAATGACATATGACCGTCAGTTTCCACCAAAATCGGAAAAACTCATATTAAAAAAATAAACCGAAAGAAAAGTAGACGTAAAAACGTTGAGCTACGCAAGCGAAACGTAAAACATCTAAAACAATTGGTAACTCGATCTAGGACCCACGCCTTGCTAAGAAGCTCTTTAACGGAAAAAAATAATCATAAAAACTTTGAACCACACACGCAAACTACGGCGTGTTAACTTGCAAAATTTAGACCGAAACGAAAAACGAAAAGTTTTAAAATGTGAAAACCGTAGAGAACCAAAGTTGAAAATAAAATAAATATTAAAGCAAAAATGTAAAAGATATATAAGTATTAAGTTAACATAAAAAACCTAAAGATTTAAAAATAAAGAAAATACAGAAGATGATTACAAGCCACTGAACATACGAATTATAACCAAATTAGTAATTAGTATATATATAATTAACCAAAGCTATGTGTGATACATGGATATGGGTAGGGGTGTCATTTGGGTTTTTTAATTGGGTTTCAGGTTCCTCGGGTTTTTAGGTGTAGGAAATCAACCCGAAGATCAAACCAAATAAGTAATGTTTAATCGGTTTTTGGGTTTATTCGGGTCATGTTAAACAGTTTTCGGGTTTAGATTAAACCATTAAGCTTTAAATTATTTGTTATCTCAAATGTTTGTGTAATCAATATATATGTGATCAAAATGAATGTATGAGATTTAGTACGTGTTATCAATATAAAATTTTATTTATTACATTGATCCGAAAGTTTTTTTATATTTACATTCATTTTATTAAACATATTCAAATGTTAAAAGACATTATAATTTGATTATCTTTAACGTTCACATAATAAAATTGAACCACAACCATGAAATATAAAATTTTAGAAAATTATGTTTTCAAATCTTGTAAACGGTAGAAGAATATACACATATAAATATACACACACATATATATTAATCTTGAAATGTTTTAAAAGCTAATATTCGAGTTAATCGGGTTGACCTGAATGGCACAAAATCAACCCAAATACCGAACCAGATATAAAAATTAGGTTCGGTTTGATATAATAATCAGGTTGGGTAGCTCTTGTTAGTCCATAATCGGGTTCGTCTTGATTTTGTTCGGGTTTAATATTCGGGTTGGGGTAAAAAACGCACCCCTAGATATGAGCAAAGCGCCTTAGCAATGTCAAGAGGTGTGAGTAACCCAAAGCAAATACACATACAACTGTGTGGTTGGCGAATTAAGTGTCACTAATGTCATTAATTTTTAGATAAATGAGCTTACTTAAAAACAAACGAGAAATTAAAATAAATGTTAATACTAGTTAGGTTGTGTGAAGTTCACAATCAACCAAAACTATGTGTTTTATGGGTAACAAGTAACAACCTCTAAGGCTCTAAAGGGCTAACCCCTAAAGCATGAGGGTTCTAAGAGGCAACACTCAATGGCGAGGTTCGAGGATGCGCCCGTGACAAAGTCGTGTTGGATGGTAAAAAGTTTTAAGAAAAATTGACCAATCCAGCTAAAGATCAATGACAACATAGTTTAACAATATCAAATGGTCATTAGAAAAAAAGAGCCTTTAGTAGCAAGTGACGATCAATAGTAACTTATAATCAATGTTAGTAGCAACTAAGCTTCAATAGCAACCGAGATGTATTGGTAATTTATGTTTCAGCGACAACAACGGCAAGCCATCAGTAGCAGCTATCTAATCAAGTTGTTTACCAATGTTCTTGATGGTGGTTCCTACCACTACTACAAAATGGGTTTTTTTTTGCTACAAACATTTGCGACAAGTTTGACATAACACGATAATTGGCACAAAATCACAACTTTCCAACAAAAGTTGCACCGTAAAACGATCGAGAGGCTTGAGAAAACTTTAAAAAAACTGCTTGGAAGGACTGAAAAAGATTAGGAACAAAAGAGGGAACAAGCGGGGGTGGAACAAGGAATAAGCGTGTTGAAGATTAGAAATTACAAAAGCAAATGAAAGAAAATATGAAAAGATTACTCGATAAATAATTCGTGTTTGTTTTGTATTTTACAAGAAAAGCTTACTCGAAATTGTTGAAACATTCTTATATTAGTTATTTTTTGTAATTTTTCTAAAAAAAATTTGTGTTCTTAAATTATTTTCCAGATTATTATTTATTTATTTTTTCATTTTGTAGCAAAGTTGTCGCAAAAGTTATAATATGGGTTGCCCGTAAGTTGCCGCAATGCTAACAATAAATAAATAAATAATTAATATATCTGGTCGGTAGTCTGTCTCAAACAAAAACATTTTAATAAAAATAACTATTTTCGTTAAATGTTTGAAAACATCAGTTTTCAGTTCAAAAATTTTATTATTTATTTTAATTTCAATCCAAAAGTATTATACTTTTGGAATAAAACTAAAACAACTAGTGATACTTTTGAAGCGAAACTAAATCAATTGATAAAACTTTTGAAATTAACTGAATCTTTTAATCTTTTAAAAAAAAATTATTAATTTTGTCAAATCTCAAAGAACAAAACCATATTTTACGCTAAAATAAATAACATTTTTTGTCGGTTGTTTGTCACAAACCAAAAATAAAATAAATATTAATGTGTCGGTAGTTTGTCGCAAATCTTATTTACAAATATAATTTAAATATTTGTTTTAGTGTTAATTAATATGATATATAATGTTTTTATTGTTGTTATTATTATTAGAAAGGATGATATTCAAAACCGGTTTTGTTACAATGTTATGGCAAATTTGTAGGCAAATAATTTGTTAATAAACTGTCGCAACATTAGCGTCAAACACTTTTTGTCGCAAAATTATGGTAAGCTTTGTAGTAAACTTGTCGAAATTAAATAGTTTTGCTATGAGGTTATTCCTATACACTCAATTTTTGTCGTAACTTTGGCTGTATCGTCGTTTTGCTACAAGATTGAGACAAAAAACAGTTGTCGCAAAAACTGATAGATTTTTAGTAGTGTGCACTCTTGTATTTGATATAATTGTTATAGATGTCTTTGGTTAACAGTTATAACCACTATGCAATTATCATCTTTCAAGAATGGCTGTAACATTTTGTTATGCCTGATATCTCGTTGTTTCAAACACACAAAATTTATAATTTTCTTTAAGATCAATTTTGCGTCTTATTCGATTTTTGAGTTCGTGTGCCCATTTTATTTTAATCTTCAAATAAGATGAGGAATAAAAGGTATCCAACTCATAGAAATTTATAAAGTTAGAGTTCGTTACATCTAAAATGCATTTATCCCTGATAAGTGGAAGTATATAACAATCTAAATGATATACTTCCTATTAGCACTTGAAGAAAAGATTTGTTATATGAAAAACGAGGAACCACGCTTGACGAAATAAAATCCACGCTTGACGAAATAAAATTTCGCTATAAATATCTAATCTTCAAAGTTTAGGCTAAATCATAAATTTTTTTGAACAGCCAAATAATTAAAGACCGGTCACTCGGGGTACCCCAATGGCGAAAAAGCACCCTATACGCCCGCCAGCACAAACAGCGCTGGGTAGCCCAAACCCACCAACCATCAATTCCGAGAAAAACCCGCCACCCGAAAACTCACTACGGTAAAACCCGACCCACCAACGACTTTATAAGTGTTTGATTGAGCATACACTTCACACCACCTGATTCCATTTAATATATATCCTAATATATCAATTGGTCTTAATAAATTGAATTATTATATATTACTTTGAACAGTAAGTTATTACTAACAATCTGACAAGGAGCTAGAACAAAATTACCACATTAAAAGGAAAAATTACACCATACGGAGCAATCTAGAGATAAACTACGAGAACGATTTTTTAACCAAAAAAAAGACATTAGTTTTACATCCCGTAGTACATCAACCAGTTCCTTGAATTTGCCATTAAACGCCTGCTCGTTCCTTGCCTTCCACATACACGACATGAAGGAAAAATAATCGATTTCATGAGGTTCCCATGGCTAGTCGACAAAGGTCAAGTATCACGGAGAGGTATCCGGTCACGAGTTGTTCGGGCAACATCCTTAGGTGCTTTGCATTAATAACATTTTTAGGAGCCTTAATAAATTTATGTATACTAATGTCTTTCATGACACAAAATGACTATCATATCATGGATGTGCGTGAGTCGAGGGTATGCAGTGAAACATATGCATCTAAGCAATGATAGAGAAAAGGTGATAGATATATAGTGTGGTCCTATTGGCTTGATTAATCATGAAGCTAGAGATCTAGGTATTATTGATCTACAGATTTTGTTTACCGTGGAAAAAAGTTAGTCGTTCAAGTTCCAATGCTTGCCAAAGATGTCGAAAAAATAAAAGAAAAGGCCACCACAATAAGGAAAATATGGAGTTAAATAAGATATGTGTATTACTAGATTAAATTAAAAATGAAGAAAGAATTAAATATAAAGGATTTGCCTAGCTAGTAGCTTCGATCGGTGTGGATGGTGTTTTTGAATAATCTAAAGGATCCCAATTTGGTGATTTTTGATGATGTTACATCTTTGATGTGCAGGTTTTGGTGTTATATGCATATTTGTACTGTTAGTTCTGTTGACATATTTATTCTTTTTAGGTATTAGGATTTCGTCTACAACTCCATTGGTCTCACTGTTTTGTACTTGTGTTGTCTTTTTCCGGTGAGGTCTTACCGATTATCGGTTTTAAATTTATCTATTTATATTAATACTTAGTACGACCTTATTTAGTACGACCTTATCTTCATGAGTAGGTCTTTGGTTTTAAGTTTCTGATGGCTATTCGGGTGTAGTTGTAATTTGATTTGTCTGTCAAAACCTAAGGGCTAACATCCGACCTCTTATACTAACAAATACCTATGTAACATGCGGTATCTCATACCATCTAATATTACGTCCAAAATGCATTGTTAGTATTTGAAGTAAAAACTTTCTGATGAACCAACATCTCTTTTATTCATATTCATAGAGGATGTGAGATTAAAAGACCGCTAACGAAGTATTCTTGTGAGGGAAGGGTGACAAGGACCCCCACCCCCCCCCCCCCCACCCCCACCCTAATTATATTAGAGAGTGAAATAGAACATAAAACCATAAGCTTTTAATCAAAGAATGCATGCCTTGTATGTTACATGTGGCTATGTTTATAGTTCCATCGTTTTTGTTCGAAACCATTGAAGGCTCACTGTGGAACACGTTTTTTATTTATTTATGGTGTTGTTGGCTAATGAATTTACTTGTACATGCAAGCGGATTGTTTTTATGTAGGTGCCTAGCTCATCACCTCATCTTAAGGTTCAGTGATGTTGTGTGTTGTTGTGGCTTCTCTTTTTAGCTCAAATCCATTCTTGTTGGGTTAAAAGAAAGTATTGTATTTGGGTTTTCAGTTATGACATTTAGTTTTGTTGGTTTCTTATAGTACTCTTGTATTTGGGTTGTGACAATTTAGTTGTGTTATTGGTTTCTTGCAAGTATCTTTTATATGGAGTCATTAATTATAATACTACTAGATCGTTTCAAGAAAAATTACAAACATATAAATCAATGTTAACATTAGTATTTAGTCTTTTTCAAGATTTATTAGACCATCTCCAAGCATACTCTTGGCTTATGTGAAGAGGCCCTTTGTAACCACCATTTTAGAATTCAAGGCTCTTGTAGGTGAAATAGGATTTGGAAGATAGGGCGGACATTGTGAGAGGCCGGATAGGAGACGTGAGTCTCGTGAAAAGAAGGTGAGAGAGGAGGAAAGATGAAGCAGGCAAGCCGACGCGAAGGGAAGTGCCCTTGTGACCATGCAACGAACATGGTTTTATATGTATATTTTTATTTTAAAAAGTGTCGGCCCATTAACTTGTTTTTAAAACGGCCACTTTTCTAAACCTACTCTTAAATCAATCCATTCTTCACATTTGACCCACTAAGCAGGCAATCAGTGTATGTTTACTATTTTGATTATGCATGCATCTTCTCATTCTAATCACCAATTAAGTACTCACTGATACAGTTAAAATATATCCACATCTTCATGCAACAAATACTAGATTTTGTTTCATCCTACATGATACAATTTTCAAAGGCATGTTTCATAGAATATATACAACGAAAATGTCAATGGGTGTTTTCAAAATACATCACAAGAATTAATAAACGCAGTCACCAGCGAAAAAAGATGGCTAAACACTTGTAACGAACAAAAGCTATTAAGATTAGGGAGGTTAATGCAAAAATACAAAGAAAATGAAGATATTTATTATGCAAGAACCGAAGACCCCTCATATATATTAAACCCTAGAATTCATTTGTTGTGCGGTTTAGACTGTCATTCCTTTTCAAGAATACTTAATAGACCGACATAAGTCCCATTGAGTTGAATCTAGCAAATGTGATAGCGTTGTTTGATGAATTAACAAGGATGTGCCCGCCTGCAGTCTAACTCGACTCCTCGTCCTTGGTTTACTCGCATTCAATTCTTCAATAGGAAATAGAACACGCGAATTATGAAATATTGAACTTTGATTAGAAGTTCAATTAGTAATTCAAATTACTGATTGCAGGTTCTTTACAAGATCCGTTGATGACATAATGAAGTCATCATTCTTCTACAGAAGCCCAAAGAAAATGAATCAGATCCATGTACAACAATAAAGGGAATTTTACTACAAAAATTACTATAAAAAACGACTCAGTTTTCTAGTAGTGTTAAAATGACTCAGTTTTCTAGTAGTAGTGTTAAAATTACTCAATTTTCAAGTAGTTTCAATGTACTTGTCAAGAAAATACGAAAATACGTTAAACAGTATTGATGCTTACCTGAGCAACAATGGTGACAAGAATTGTGGTATCAGCAAACGGGATAGTGCTGCAACTCATGATAGATAAACCAACCTTCTGCATCTCGCTAAGCACTTTCACTAACGATATACAATTCTTTCGGCAGTAGATTTCTACAAGTAGGCTGCATCCAGAGTTCCTCACTTCGATCTCCGGATTGCAAGGGCTACTACTCTCCTCAAAATTTGCTTCATTAGACGATGAACCATCATCTTCACTACTACTAAGCCTCGATCTCTTGCCTGTGATGACCGACTCTTGCATGTTCTTTCTCTTCATGACTGATAATCCCTCGAGTTCCTTCACACGATTTTGAAGTTCTTGGATGTAATTAGCTGCATCTTCTAACACAGTTGCCTTATCCATCTACGTACCACCAAAGAGTTAACAAGATCATTAATAAACTACATATGAAAGAGAAAAAAACTTTTGTTGTTAAGTCTTAATGAGAGCAACGTCTCTATCCGTTAGGATACAAGAAAGTAAGGTATACATTCTTTCCATCCTCGCCATACCCTACCAATAGCTTTGCTAGAGTAAGACTGTACTGGAGACGTTTGTTTTTTGTTTGTTTATATGAAATATTTAGGGTTTAAGCTAGGAATTGCCATTAATTACCTTCTTCAAGTCTGGAAGGAGAGAAGACAAAGCAATAAACCGCTGAGCCAACTTTTCTCTTCTCTTCCTCTCAGCCAACACATGATCTTGAACTTGAATCGGATTCCTGATAGGGGTCGAACCCTTTTTCGTACCAGCTTCTGTGAAACCATATGACTCACTAAATGAAAGGTACTCATCTTTAGGCTTTATATCTCCAAAAGATATTGTGAAAGTGTTAGGAGCATCAGAAACGAGCTTTGACTTGGATTTTTCAGCTGAAGGTGATTTCTTGTCAATACTATTGGCCTTTTTGTAATTGAATGGTTGTTTGATATTTGCCGGTTCTTCGCGCTTATGAGTTTGGAAAGATTGATCGATAAAAGATGGAGTTTCTGTGTAGCTATCTGATGAAAATGAATCAACACTGAAATCCTCCATTATATGATGATAGGGTTTGTTCATCTGATATTGATTCATGAACCCTTGATCTTGCATTTCCTGAAATAAAGATTGAACAAACAGATTAATATATACATATATAGATCAATAAATCAGGAGTACATATGATATTATGGTTCATATCTAACAAATTGAACTATGTATACAGCTTGTAGACTTTACTTACCAGTTCGGGTAGCCAAGATGAAGGCATATCCATAGTTATAATATGCAAGTGATCGATAGTTCCAATGTAGGCTGCAAACATAATAACTTTTCATTAGATCTATCTCACACATGATCATATCACATAAGATGAACATATGCTACACTTTTCTAAATAAAACAAATGGAAAACTAAACTGTATTCACTCCATAAGATTTCAAAAGATTGCAACTTCAAATTTTACACGATAGCACACAATCTTTTGATGATAAAAACTTTCCCAGATTTCATAACACAAAAACATCTTAAGGAACTTTTTGAATACCCAAAACTCTCATCAACAACTATGAGTGAAAGCTTCATAGCCAGTTTACATAAGCATATTAATATTTTACGTGATTGATCATTCAATCAATCAATATGATTGATATGCTTGAATTCTTCAAGCCTTAGATGAAAAAGAACGAATACCCAGAGATGGATCGACAAGTTTACAATTAGAAACAACGATGTTGATGATTCGATGTGATAGTCATGAACATCATCCTTCAAAGAGAACCTAGATGAGATGAGATATAGATAAAGGAATTACCTTTGGGAAAGAAAAGAAAGACTAGTTTTTTTAAATTATCAGCTTTTTGTGGAATATTTCTGTTTTGGCATATGAACCTCAGAGAATAAATATATAGTTGAAGTGTTTGTAGTAAATTGATAAACACTTGAATACTGTGTAGTATTCAGCTGAGACACGTGATCGAAAAGCAATTCCATCTGGAATTGATTCTCTCGTAATTTCTCCTACAAAAATGATCTAACTTTTCACTATTTTTAAACATATGATGGTGTAAGCATGGGCAATAATTAATGGATCAATACACACAACTGTTGTCTAAATCTTTCTTGTAAACCGTATAATTCCTTTATTTTATTTTGGCTTTTAGTTGCGAAAACTTAGGGAAAGCATCTCTTCAAATAAACTGATAATCTGTCATTCCTTACAGTTTAACAAAGAACTGTAACTTTTCAATAACTTTTCATCGTATTCATTAGTTATTAATATTGAAAAGCTGAGTTTAAAAGCTTTTTGCTTCTTTAACCATCAAAAGATGTTAAATATCTAAGTTATTATTCGTAGACCGTAGTTTATAGTTTGTCATGTCTGTGCGAGTGTTTTTGATAGAAGTATGTGTATTTTAAAATTTCAAATAACATAAAATACATATATAAATACTTTATTATTAATGCATCATTATTATCAGAAGGTATTTAGGTAATGTTCTTTTCAAAGATCCGGAGCTTATTTTAAAGTCTATATTTTTTAAAAGCTAAATCTTTTTAAATCAAAACTAAAAGTGTATCTTTCGAAGGAAACTTTTATTTCAATCACTTAGAACTAAACCTTTGAAAATAGAAGCAAATGAACATATTATTTTAATCTCGCTGTTTGGTTATTGAAAAAGCAGGTTTTATATATATTTTTATAATAATTGTGTTAGGATATTATAAATAAGGTTTGGATTTTAATAATCTCAACTTTTATTTATTGATCGAGATTAATTTCAACTCAAAAAATATTTAAAAACACTTTTAACTTTAAACTTATTTTCCTTCAACAATCTCTTACTAACTAAAAGTTAACACTCATTAGTTTTCTTGATGAAATGGAGGCAACTTTAAGCCATATTTTAACTCCGTCGCCGCTCAGCCTCCATCAGGTCCGTTTTCTGGTGTTTAGTCTTCATCATCACCTGAAATCTACCTTTGACAAGTTAGGTGGTTCAGATTAAGGGGTTGAGATTGATGGGTTTCAGGGTGCAAGAGTTTCAGATTAACGGATCTAATGGCAGATTTTAGCTTTCTGCTTGTGTTTTGGTCACATAATCACTTTACGTTACAAAAAAACTAACGGTGTTAACTTTCAGTTAGTAAGAAATCATTAGAGAAAAATAAACTCAAAATTATGAGTGTCAGTAAACATTAACAGAGTTGGGATTAAACCCAGCAAATAAATAAAAGATTGGATTATTAAAATCCAATAATCCTATAAATCTATATATAATGCTAAAAGAGTAACTTACGTGAACACTTGGCACATTTCTAAGCTCCTTAAGTATATTTTTTCTGCCTCTCTCTCCTCTTAAATAATTACTTAAATTAAGAAATATTAAATAATTGTAATTCTTTTTTAGATTAATTTTTTTAATAAATTAAGAAAGATATCTTTTTATTAATGTTATTTTTAGAAAATTAATTTTTATACAATTAAATTTTTTTTTCTAAAACATCTAACTTTTTTTAAAATATAAAATATTTTAGAAATGGTATTTTTAAAAAGTAAATTTTTTTATAAACTAAAAATAATTAAAATTCGGAGTTATAATAAAAAAATTTAAAAAATATGGTTTGTTTTGAAAAAGATATTTAACTTTTTATGGAAAGAAAGTTTAAAAAAAAAGTTTAAAAATTGATATCGTTATTTTATTACTTATAGTTATTACTCATATGTAATTTTAATCATATATTATTTTAGATTAACATTTTATACTTCACAAAATTTTAATATATTTAATATTTTATTTTTTCAACTCGTATAATACACGGGTTTACTAAAGTTAGTATTAAATAAATAATAATCAACAACTAATTAGAGATATTATGAACATTTATAACCCGATCCAACCCGATTCAATACTATATCTCTATATTTAATTATAGGGTCAAAATAATTTGAAATTGATCTAATTATTACACATAACTTTTCAGTGTATATTATTTAAATCTTAATTTCTTCATACTAATATCCTCACACCCACTCAATATATAGCTCACGATTTGACCCGTCAAAAGTATTTCTTTAAAGTTTAAAAAAAGACAGTTTTCTTTGACTGTATATTTCGCTATAACAATAAACAAAAGTTAAGGTCAATCTCTGTCGAGTGTCGGTTTATACTTGAAAGAGCCTATTTTTACGTATGATCAGTTTTATGACATCTTGTCACAAGTTAAGAGTAAAGATGGATTGAAGCTTTTAGGTTTAGATAATGAGTGTAAACCTACTAATGTTACTACAAATATAGTTTACAAGGATGTTTTTGCTCATTTGTGATATTAAAATCAAAAGTTGTTATGTCTTATTTAATATATAACACACTTGATTTTATTTTTATTTTTATGTTATTTAATAATTAACTCTTCATACTTCCGTGTAATACACAGGTAACTAAAACTAGTAAACTAAATAATATTCTCATTTGATACTAATTTATATTTAAAGAACAAATTTATGTACTATGTATATCAAAGATTTTTAGCAACAAACAATAAAGGAACAACTCAATTATAAAGTAGTATATAATGAAAAGAAAACTTAAATGGTACTTAGTTATGGACTTCATGAAGTGTATATGAGTATAAATATAATTTACAAAAAGTGGTGGTTAATAAAACTAGCTTTACACCTCTTGTGTTGCGATAGGAATACGCGTTGTGGTGGAAAAATGACATGTTCAATTTTGAGAATGGATCGTTTTAAACCTTGAAAAATTATATGAAAGAGAACTCTAAAACATCATTTTACAAATATTTCAATGTGTTAACTTTATTAAAGTTTAGTGGTAGAAATACAAATGGGTTAAGAAAAGAAAAAAAAAGTTGGTTAAATTGTAAGAGGTGTAAGTGTAAATTGATTAACGAAAAATATAAATAAAAATAAGTTTATTAAAGCGTATGGATGTAATAGTAAAAATAATACTAAAAGATAAAAATATAATGAAAATGGCATTACGCAATTGTAACTTGTGCATATTACGTGCCTTAAAGTTTGATAATTGCTACTAATTAATAAAAATAAAACTAATATTATGGCCAAATTCAAAAGGTTAAATGATACTAAATTTCAAATAAGAAAATATGACCAAATTCAAAAGATTAAAAACATTATTTTACCAACAACGTTGATTTTTAACGTCATTATAATCTAGTATGAGACAAACTTTTATGAACTTGGTAAAATTCATAGCATATATAGATTGTTAATGTAGAACTGACCCATACAAATTTATATTTGTTCAAACTCCAACAAGGTGACATAGTAAAGTCAATAGCATATACAAACTCTTAAAAGCTAGCTCCCGAAACCGAATGTATAAATTTCAACAAAAGAATTGGCAAAACAGAAATGACTGATCATATTTGTGTTAGTGTTGATACTTAATATTATAGTGGTGAAGCACTTAAATCCTCAAATACTTAATTAGACATTAATATGCTAAAATAAATATAGAATTATATCTTTTTTTTTCAGGTATTCATTCTTTTTATATGTTAAAAGAAATAAAACTAAGCATGATGCATGAAACATATAAGTATTAAAAGTTATTTTTTGAAATTGATTTGAAGCAATCAGGAGGTAATTGTGAAAAAAAAATACTAAATAATAATCAAGTTTCATAATTGTTCAATAAAAGGTGAACCGAAAAAAATATTCACTACATAGTAACAAATATTCATATAAGTTTTATTTGTCTCTCTTAATTTTAAAATCTAACATTTATACAAAAAAAAGTTAAAGAGGATTGAACATCTAATAAAAGTTAATTGACTTTAAAATACAAAAATACTCAAGTAAGCATGGGAAAACAACTGGGAAACGTGATCATTGTTATGTAAACTTATTTCTAAGTTTTATAACAACAAAAAAGGTTACAAATTATAAAATGTGTCTTTAGAAAGCTTCATGTAGAAAACACTCGATCCTTTTTGGTCCATGAATTCCACTACTACAATTGAATTGAAATTGAAAATGTTTTTCTCAAAAATCAAGTTTGATTCGAAAAGTAAGAAACTAGAATTAGAAATGAAATTAATTTCTTCATCAAAGGAATTTTCATGAATTCTTCATTTGGGTGACGGAATCATTCACATTTCACTAGAGTGTTTGAATACTAACACAACCCCACTACTAGATAATTGGATAATTTGCTACACATATTTTTGTCACTCATACGTATCAAACAGGCATTTTCGAGACAATTGAGACGCACATGTTATGTAGGAAAAACCCGCGTCACAAAATCATTAGCGACGCAATTGCTACACGTGTTGCGACGCAATTGCTACGCGTGTTGCGACTCATTTGTACGTGTGTTGCGATGAATTTGCGACAAAAGATTGACGTTCTAATTTTACTATACATTTGCTACGTAGACCCTTAATTATTATTAGAAAAAAGTTCAAATACAAAGTGTATTTTTGTTACAAAGTGTGAGAAGACACAATGAGTCAAAAAAAGTCACAAAAAAAATTATATCTCACAATCTAAATCGAATTTCAAAAAAGTAATTCCGAGCTTTTGTTCCCCTAGCCGTCCTCACTAAAAAAAATAAACGAAAAATAAAAAATAAAAAAATTAACATTTTTTTATTGTGTCATTTATGAAAGACACAAAAACGTCATTGTGTCATTATGAAAGACACAATGACGTCATTTTGTCATAAAAGACACAATGAATTTTTATTTTATTTTTTATTTTTTTTCTGAAAGAGGACGACGAGAGGAACAAAGACTCCAAAATACTTTTTTGAAATTCGATTTAGATTGTGAGATATAATTTTTTTGTAACTTTTTTAGATTTATTGTGTCTTCTCATACTTTGTAGCAAAAATACACTTTGTAAAATAACTTCACCCTTATTATTATTTGTCATAAATTTATGTCAAAGGTTGTTAATATTATTAACACAAACTTAACACCCTCACTTTTTCTTCCCTAAAATCATCCTCTCAAATCTAATCAAATCTAAGGACCGTTCCTCCACACTATCACTACCATTCAAAGAACAAAAATCAAATTTAAATATCCAAAATTGCTAAAACCAAAACTGTAGAACAAGAATAGAAATCAAACTCATTGAAGATCAAAACTAAAATCGACTGATAATAGAACCATCAACCATTAAAGAGCAAAATGGAAACTAGACCCAAAAACCTTTGAAAAAATAATAAATCATAACTGAAATTTAGAAAAGATATAACTGAAATTTAGAAAAGAGAACATCAAAGAATAGAACTGTGTAGTAACGATCGAAGTAGGTGAATTGTAGAAGACGAGGGGGTCGATAGAAAACCTTACGGATGAAGACAAGAATCAGAAAAACCATCGTAACATCCTTTTTTGTAATATAATGATATCAACTTTATTATGTTAATCATAAATTGTATGCTAAAAAGTTTGATTGTAATAAAAGGACATATCAACTTCATTAGTTCATTACGATAGTGCTCTTTATTTTTGATTTACCAAATAGAACACCTAATATTCATATGTGCCTAATACTTATTTCATCACATGTGAAAACTAGACCTAGAAGTTGAAAAAAGATTAAAAAAAGTGAAAAAAAAGAATGAAAGAATTAAAATAATTAAAGAATATTTAAATGATGAGAAATTGACCATTTGTTTCTTATCCCTCGTATGTTAGTATTCGCTCATTTTTTGATCTTCAGTGATGAAAAATTAACCACTTGCTATGTATAATCTTTGAGGTTAGGGAGGTTTTTATCATGAAAAGAAAAGGTATTGGCCCCAATCAATTTAACATCACTAACCAACATGAAACGATAGTTCCGGAGTTTGAGGGTTTGAGGGCTAGAGGATAATAACTAGCAAATCGGATACATGTTGTTGATTACAATCTTTAAATCCTTACTTATGCATGTTTATTGAAAGTTAGCTTAATAATATGATTTTATGCTTACTATTTTTTATTCAGGATGAGAAAAAGATGTGGCTAATGTACTAAGCATGCTAGTACATTCTATTTTGTTCTTATTTCTTTTACTTCTTGAACTATTCTTATTCTTAACTTTCTTAAAGTCATGAAATGATTTAAGCTCGAGGAGATTTGTTACTTGCAGTTTTAGACATGTTTTATAGTAGTTTAACACTTTACTTTTTTACCATATATCATGCATTTTATTGCTTGTATCTTTGATTATTTTGAGCAAAATTTGTTTTGATGTAACGGAGTCTACTTTGAATCGTTTTATTGTTTTAGTGGGTGTGGAATAGACGTGAAAGATGACGATGAACTTGAGAAGGCATTGGATAGATCATAGAAGAGAGATGTTTGATTTTGTGAAGTAAAAAACAAGTATTTAAACGTATTCCTTCTTAATTCAACCACTTGAACTTGAACAACTTGCATCCTTTGCCATCAATACTTGGTTATTCTTTACCTGCAGCTTTTTAAACTCAACATTCCAATCTAACGTATTCATGTAGCCTTATTAAATCCAACCTTGCCACTGCTCCCAAACTTTTTATCTATAGTTCTTTACATATATATTTTTGCCCTTAATCTCAACATAGCCATTTACCATGGCAAGTAAATAAGTTTTGGGGGGAGAAGTTATCGATTTCATGTATCTAAAAATTTCTGTTAGAACTGCTGGAAACCGTTTTAGACGAGATAGTTTGGGGATTTAAATGTGTGACTAGTGAACATTTCAAACTAAAACTATATGTAGTGATTGTTTAGTTAAAATGTCTCCTAAATGTTATGTAAAAAAAAATTGTTTCACTAAAGCCCCTTTTAAATCAAGTGTTAATTTTTTAAGCCCCTATTGATGCAATAGTTTAGAAAAATTGTGTTTGGCGCCCGCTAAGGGCTTGGAGCTCTATGAATTAAAAGTCATTTTTAATTAGCTTGTAATGGTGTTTGGAACCTCATTTGTGTCCATCTCATTATATTTGGAACCCCTAAAATACCTACTACGTATAATCTAACTGTTGAACTTGTTTTCATTTTGTTTCTTATTCTTCATATTCTTGATGAATATCAACAGAAAAATCAATGGTGATATTTCTCTTTTTTTTAATTTCAAATCTCAATCTTATTTATTTCTTTGATGTTTATAGTGAATCGTCGTCAACAATTTAACATTTTGTTTCAACCTTTAATTCATACAACACTAATAGTCGTTTCTTGTAGTAAATTAAACATATCGTCCTATTTTCTTACTAAGAATTAAACTTTTGAAAGTAACCTGAACTTTAGAAATACCAACATGTAATGTCCAGTGTCCTACTATGAACATATATAATAATTATTTGTTTATGTGATATCAACGATGTCATGGAACCTTCGGTATCTAGAAGTAATTGACATGATAAATTTATATGTAATAATCAACATAGATTCTCTCTCTAGCTACATTCTGTATTGATTTTGACAATTAATTCTAGTATTATTATCAAGACATTTTGTTCGTACCCTAAAAGTTTAAAATTCATATATCAACTATAACTTTGAATTTATGAGGTGACATGAGGGCCGATGGTTGTTTCATAAAAAAAGTTACACTGACCCCCATCAATAATTGGTCATGTTACAAGTGGGTACACAATTATTAGATTATTACAAAATAGGCACAAACTTTATGTGTGAATAATGCATCCAACCCCTTTATTTTTATCAAGTTAACTTTGAAAACTACATGGATTAGTTTGAATTTTAAAAAAAAAATACGAACATTTATATGTTTAACATTTATATGTTTTGAAAACTACATTAAAAGATAAAAATGGTTCTCGCTTTTAAATTGTAACAGTGGAATAAACACAAGTGATAGTGTTTGGAGTATATTATTTTATTGTTGAAAAATAATATGGTTGAAAAATATTATAATACTATTATCCGATTCCCCTCTAAAAAGGATTCTAGAAGGGAGAAAATAAAAAATACATTAAAAAAAGTAGCCCCAATAATTTCAGGCTTTTGTCATTGACATTAAATTATTATAATAGTTTATATTATAACTTTTCTAATCAATGTGGGTCACTGTAGGTAGGATTGGGTATCCGGTGGAACAAGTCTTATAGATTTATAGTTATAGATAATCAATGGGGGTCAATTTAAGTAAAAATAATTATGGTTGAACTATAAGGTTTTTTTAGTTATAGGTTTTTTAGAGGGTATGGTTCTGGTTAGAAAACGGATATATAGGTCCAATTCGAATAACACATATCTTTCAAATAAATGTCGCACGTTTGTCGTTCAAAAAAAACATAGTTATAGATAATATATGAAATATATATTTATGTATATTTATTTATATATAATATGAATTTAGTAATATTTTTGTGTAATTATATATTACATAAATATTACTATACGCAATAAGGATGTAACTTAACCGAGCCCAATCAAGCTCGTGAACTCAGCTCGTGACTGGCTCGGTGGCCCGTTTAAATCAAAGCTAAAGTATAATTTATATAAATTATAAACCGAAATTAAAACATATTATTTAAATATACCATAGATTAATTTGATGTTTTTAAGTGTAAAAATATAAATGATTATATCCTTGAAACACCAAAATTTGAGCAAGTATGCTCCGCTTAGTTTATAAACAAGCTAAGCTCAAATCCACCCTGACTAGACTCATCTCGTTTACGATCCTAAATGCATGTAGGCAGAATGATGATCGATTCATGAAGCTCAAGTTTGAGTCTGATTTAGGCATGAGCTCGGCTCAGTGCTCAAGCTTCTTTAAATTAATTCAACTCGTTTAAACCCTTAAACACATGAAAAGAATATAATATTGAATTTTTGTCTTCATCAAAAGAAATATGTTTGAAATTCCTGTCTTCCCTTTTTGATTGGTGATGATCACAGCATTTTAATAAAATATGGGCCTTAGATGTATAACACATCAAAATTTTCATAAAGGTGTGAGGACTAACCACCATTTTGGTACAACAAACAATAAAATAAATCTCCAAAAGCAAGATTTGAAAACACTTTCTGGTCTACTAATAAGCCAAAGAAAACCAAAATTAAAACTTTAAAAAAGAAGACATTGTGTTTTTATATTTATTTTCCTGAGATGTGTGGCATAAATGGGCCTGGTCTACGGTCCAACTAAACCAACTGAAGCAAAAGAAGATTGTCGTTGTACAATGAGTCCAAACAGAAAAATGCATAAAGTTTTACAACTAGTTAATTATGAATTATTAGCCCACAAAAGTTTCACTCTTTCTAACTGATTTCTAGAAGCCAATAAAGCTACACAATCTGCATGTTGAAAACTAGAGCTAAAAAGGAGTTCAATAATTTTGACTGTTGGCATTTTTCAGAGAGGACCACCAAAGCGAAAACTCAAACATACCCAGAACAAATCTCACACGACCATAGGGTCTGAGGTGAGATAAGTACAATCATTACCTCTGTCACATGTGGTAATGCCGCTCCCGAAGACCGCTGACTCATGAATAACTTAAGCTTAACTAAAAACCATAATAATGCCCTACCCATTAACAACTTCAAAAAGGAAAAATAGAAATCTATTTTGAGGCTAGAGAATTACTGTTTTGCCATTTCATCTGGATGGTCTTCAGGCTTTTGAACCTCCTGGGTCCAGATTTTTACTGTTTTGTCATTCTCAAGGGCCCCTGAAGCTATCATATTCTCGGTTGGGTGACATGCCACGGCTATAACAGCATCGGTGTGACCTTCAAGTTTCTGAACGATTTTTCGTGTTTGGAGTTCCCACAAATATACACAATTGTCCTCTGAACCGCTCACGATGTACTTGCCATTGGTGATTGAAAATGCTGATGAAATGCAGTATTTTGAGTTGCTGTGGCCTGTGTAGGTCTTCAGAAACTTGCCAGTTGAAAAGTTCCATAATCTCTGAAGCAAGAATATAACAAATAGAAACATTAGTGAAAATTAAATAGTAGTTTCATTCATACATGACAAGGCTCCTGGGCATCCACAACCATTGAATATTAGTGAAATATATAAATTTAATAATTTGTCAAATTCAATATTACTCCAACTTTATCCAAAGGTCTACTAAAACTAACCATGAAAACCAAATGCAACTCGGAAACAATAACGAGTTATAATGTCTAAAGTCTAATGACAAATGAGAAGGAAATATATCTTAAATATCCCTTCAACCCTAGCTCAATGTCTCCTTATCCTAATAAAAAATGATCATGATATACATATGTATGTTTGTATCAGCTATCAAAGTCGATGAAACAAAAGAACCGAGAAAGTGTATAACATCGTGGGAATTGCATATGTTTGATATATAATACTGATAAACCTAGACTGTGTGCCTATATCAAGCAATCACTAACTACTCACATCAAAACAATCTGTTTACAAGATCAAGAAAACCATTCCCCTAATCTATGCACTCAAGTACCAAACAGGAAATATAACCAAAATTTACTACCACAGATCCTTCTCTCACAAAGGCACATGTCAACAACCTCAATTAATCACAACATCCATATTTCCAATAGGAACTCTGCGTTTTATCAATGAAGTTGTTCATCACTAGCAGTCTAATCACAAAAATGTTGCAAGGATTTGGGTATGGAGATGTGATAAGAGTATACCAGAATTCAAATATATGAAAAAACTGGGGATATAAATAAATAAAATATACAAGGATTCGGGTGTGTGGCTGTGATAAGGGTATAAGAGGATTCAAATGTATCAAAAAGCTGGGGATTCAGGGATGTGTTTTTATATTTGTCAATTTGTGAATGTATATATGCAAATCTATCATGACGGTCCTTTTACTTATAGTGCTCATGTTAGTCAAAACTACCACAAAAACAGACGACTTTGCAAATTGTAATATTCATTGCTATTTGGCTAAGAACAACCAAAATTACCTTTTATATACCCCAATTGATGCATACATTTGAATTCGCAGCCAATAGCTTGGGGATACAATCAATCACCATACCCAAAGAACAAGAACTCTACTGTTTTGCAAGTCCATTCTCAGATACAGTTTCATAAGCAAGCACATACCAATGAACTACCATCACTCAAACACTTCATCAGTATCAAAACTTCCAAAAAGATTATACATATGAAGACTATGAATTCAACGAGTAAGCCTATCAAAAGACAGAAGCTTATACCAAAGATCATTACCAATGCCTAACTCAACCAAACCATCAGGCAACTAGATTCAACTCACACACAAATGCACATAAGCAACTTCAAACACCAAATTCAGGCAACATAAACAAGCAACTACTCACCAGCGTGCTATCCAGCGTCCCCACAAGAATAAACTTCCCATTAGGCGAAAACTTAACAAAACTAACAGGAGGATTCTCATCGTCAATCAAAGTCTTCACACAATGCCCCGTAGAAGCATCCCAAATCCTACACAACCCATCATAACTACTCGACACAATCAACGTCCCATCCCGGTTAAAATTAACGGCCGTAACGGGATCCGAGTGGGCCGGCAGCACCTTCAAGCACTTCCCACTCTTCACATCCCAAACCCTAACGGTCTCGTCAAACGATCCCGACACAATCATGTTCGATTGGGGGTTGAAATTGACGCAAAACACGTAGTTGGTGTGTCCGGTGAGGGTTTTGAGGGGTGCGGCGGTGGAGACGTCCCAGATGCGGAGGGTTTTGTCGTCGGAAGCGGTGGCGAGGAAGCGGGAGTCGGAGGAGAAGGCGACGTCGGAGATGCCTTGGTCGTGGCCGGTGAACTCGTGGAGGGGAGAGCCGTCGGAGGTGGACCAGGTGCGGGCGGTCTTGTCGGCGGAGGAGGTGGCGATGAGGCGGCCGTCGTCGGAGAATTTGACGCTGGAGATGGAGCGTTTGTGGCCCGTGAGGGTTTGTTTGAGCTTGTAGGGTTGGGGGACGGTGGTGATGGTGGGTTTGGGTCCTCTGATGAAGCCATTGTTGAGTGGAGATGAGTGGTCGGAGCTGTGGTGGATGGTGAGATGCTACGGTGGATGTTGACTGTGGTACGAGGGGCTATCAACGCTAAGGAAGAAAAGGAAACTACTGTGTTTTTTGAATGCTAATTGGCAGCATGATGTGTTTTAGCTCACGTTATGCGAACACCTTTTATATCTAGTTAAACAAATAAAAGTTGTGATTGACAGAGCAATCAAGCCATAGAAGAATATAGCTAGTGTGGCCTTAAACGAGTCGTACGAGTCAAAACAATATGACTTGTTTAAGCGTATACGAGTCATTTAAACGACTCGTTTTGGTTCTATACAACGGTTCTTTGATGAACGTGCCAGTTATTTGACATGACAAAATATTTCTAGATTACGTGTGAATTATATGAAACGGAAACTTAATATATAGACCGATCTTCGTCTATGTTATATTCATTTAATTCTTATGTATCTATTCTACACATTTTTTTCGTGTTAAAATGTCGTTCTGAGATAGGTTACTTGAGATTGTGTTCGGTTAACATGATTTTAAGTCTCTCTCGTAATTCTAAAAAGCATCAAACACTCTTAAGCCATTTAGGTCTCAAAAGATGAGCACAAATTGAGAGCTTCGCTTACATGAGACGTTACTCTATGTACAACAAAAAGATTTATATATAACCAAAAGTTGCACCATTTTTTCAATATCAGATTTCTACATCAATAGTAATCAAGTTTCAAAAGTGTTTTAATTTATTCATTCATGTATGTTTTTCTCAAATTGAACTACTAAACGATCAAATCGAGTCATAATCAAATTTTCTTATGTCAAGAAAGTAACGATGGAGAAGACGTGAAGTCAAAATTTTCAATATATAAAATTATATTAAAAAAAACATGTTAATTATGAAAAAAAAATAAAAAAGTACCTAAAATTTAGGTCAACATTCCATAACAACATCAAAAGATAGAAAAAATTATTTTCCAACTGAAACAAAAACATGCTAAGGCTTTTAATTTATATAAAATATGAAAACTAAGTGAACTAAATGTAACACTTTTAAAACTTGAGTTACCTAATTGAAATATTTTTTAAAGTTATTTACTATTTTACAAAGTTACCACTAAATATAGAGCTAAAATTGTGATGAAGTGAACGGCTTCTTTCATTAAAAATATATAGATCAAAACCAAAGTTTAAAATGACAATAATTCCAAAAGTAGCTAAAAACATACAACTGGATTAATACATAATATGTTGCATGTTAGGCTAGTAAATCTTAATATTTATCACCATCCACTTCTTTCTTCTTCAACACCATGTGATTAAAAGTTGGGGCCAGCAGCAAGAATTTCCTGAGTCAGCTTATCGTCCTTCCCAATCTTATGGTTCACAAACACCTCAAAGTTGTTCTTGAACAGCCCAGCCAGCTTCAACAGTGTCTCCTTATAAGCCTTCTTGTTTGACCACTGCATTATTCAGTTTTACCCCACATCAAAATTTGTAAAAAAGAAACAAAATTTAAAGAAAATAAAAAAAAATGATCAGCCAACTTACGGTGTTCACTGGATCAAGAATCTCTGAAGGCACACCCTCAACCTCAGTTGGAATCTCCAGACCAAACACTTCGGTTTTCTTGTAGTTTGCATTCAGAAGTTTACCAGAATGGATAGCGTCAATGATTTTCCGAGTGTATGCTAGCTTCATACGACTCCCAGCCCCGTAGCTACACAGAAAAAAAGAAGAAACTTAGAACAAATGTATATGTCTATGTATGTATCTATGTATGAAACGCCGTATTTAATGGAATTAAGTTTATATTTTATTTACCTGCCACCTGACCAGCCGGTGTTAACAAGCCATCCGGTAGCACCATGTTTCTCCATTTTGGAGGCAAGCATTTCTGCATATTTTGTGGGATGTAGCATGATGAATGCTGCCCCAAAACATGCTGAGAATGTTGCACGTGGCTCCTTTACACCCTCCTCGGTGCCAGCCACCTGCACAAATAAGTACATACTCGATGTCAGTTTATTTATACATTCTACAAGCCATAAATGTTGAAACACTGAAACTAAAAAGTGTTTGTACCAGTGCAGTGTAGCCACTGATGAAGTGATACATGGTCTGAGCAAGGCTTAGTTTGCTCACTGGTGGAAGCACACCAAATGCATCACATGCCAAAAGTATAACATTCTTTGGGTGTGGACCCACACACGGGATCTTAGCATTGGGGATGTACTCAATGGGGTATGCTGCACGTGTGTTCTCTGCGTGACCAGGAAACAATGTAACATTAAACGCTTTCTTTTCTAAAACAATCTACATTTCCGGTGATAAAAATGATCTATGTTATACCTGTGACAGATTTGTCTAGATAATCCACCTCTCTAGTATGCTCATCAAATACAACATTTTCTAGCACTGCAAGTAAAGATTCAACGTGTGAATTAAAAAACCTCAGAAAGACTTGAAACATATTAATAAGTATTACAAATAACATACCGGTCCCGAATTTAATGGCATTCCAGATATCAGGTTCTTTCTCTTTTGAAAGATCAATACACTTGGCATAACAACCACCCTCAATGTTAGACACACCCTTGTCACTCCAGCAATGCTCGTCATCTCCAATCAAATACCGGTTGTGATCAGTAGACAAAGTTGTTTTCCCGGTACCTAATAAATAAACAAGAAATATAACTCATTAAAGATCAAAATAAAATCAACAAAAAGGTTGACACCGTCGTTCACATAAATGTTTAGGCGGATATGGGTTTGAGGCAGAGATATGTGTTGTGACCACATATGGAATGACCATGATCTTCGCCCCATCATTGACGATGATGGAGAGGTGGCGGGCTTACCTGAGAGACCGAAGAAGAGGGCAACATCTCCATCTTTGCCCATATTGCATCCGGAATGTAGGGACAGGATTTGACGTTTAGGCATGAGATAATGCATGACACCAAAGAGACCTTTCTTCATTTCCCCGGCATACTGTGTGCCAAGGATAACCATTTCTCTTCTACCAAGATTTAAATCTATGCTAGTGGACGATGTCATATAGTGTGTGTAACGATTACATGGAAACTGGCCAGCATTGTAGATTGTGAAGTCTGGAGTACCAAAATTCTCCAGTTCTTCAGGGCTGGGTCGGATGCACCTGCAACCTACCCAGTTATCCACTTGTACACACACATACATTTTTTTACTAATTTGCACCATCATATTATCCTTCAATTACATACCTTTTGCTTTTACTTGTAAAATCAAATTATTATTTAAAAAACATGCAAAACTTATCTGGAGGGTCTTTGACTTTTGACTTTTGAGTATCTGTAAATAGCATATAGGATGATATAAATGTGTGTTATAATCTCATTTACTTACATGTTGTGCATGAACAAAGAGTGGTAAGCTCTCGCCGACACAATTCGAACTTTGATTCGGTTCTCTGGGTCCCAGTTCAAGAACTGATCATTCACAAACACCTGAAAGTTCATTTAAGCATACAATTACCAACTGATCATTCACAAACACCTGAAAGCTCATTTAAGTAAATCACTGGATAAAAAAGTAACATAATTTTAAAAAATTGCACTAAAATAATAATTTATGAAGCTCTATCCATGGATTCATATAACGACAAAGATCACCTCTTTCAAGACCAAGGGATGATAAAATGATATTGATATCGGTATGGCTGTTGAGAGGAAAGAGACAAAAAAATCCTTATCTCTGTTATCCTGTCATATCTTATCTATCATTTTCTTTCCTTTAAAGATTTTTATTTTAATTCGATTACAACATCATCCCGTTTTTACACACAGACCAATGGACAGGTAGAACAGTCACCGGTCAGGTTTTTAAAACATTGAAGTATTGGACACGCGTACAAAGGTGGGCACATCTTTCTTTTTCTAAAGTCGGTTCCTTTATTACAGACAGGACCAAGAAATCTACGTACACATAGGTGATGAAATAGTCAAATTGCAATGAAAATCGCAAATAACTGTATAACCACTAATTCATGTCAAACTCAAAGAAATTACTCTATTACAACGAAAGTCAAGACACCCATTTGGCTAAAAAGGTCAAGATTCATAATTCATACCCAATTTAAATATCAGAATCAAGAAATTGACGAAAGAAGATATACCTTCTCCAAAGAGTTCAAATAATCGACGGCTCTTTCCCTATTCACCAAGAAAGTCTGCTCATCCATCTCGATATTGGGCGAACCCCTGCATCAGTCAGAAATTCACTCAATTTATCAGTTTATATTAACGATAACCAACAAAAAAACACTGTCAGTATGTTCAGAGTAACCATCGATGGTGCCATCTAAATCAAAAGATGGCAAAGATTAACCAACCAAAAATAGAGAGATCGGATCAAAATACATACTTGCCCCACCAGAGTTCATTTTCGGTGACATCATCCCTAACAACACGCTTATCCTTCGGAGAGCGTCCAGTTTTGGCTCCAGATAAGGTCGCCAATGCACCGCTAGATGTAATAAACGACCCCTTTTCATACTTGATCGCCTGCTCATACAACTCTGCACATGATAGTATAAATTATTGATAAGAAACGGTGGAAGTTAGGGTTTTTTGCCATTGGCATGATAGTAAAGGTTTTAGGGAAGCAAATGGTTACCAGCAGGGGAGAGATTGTAGAGGACATGGGTGAATTTGAGAGAACTGTCGCTAGCAGCGAATGTTGGGGTGAAATAGTGGTCGGGGCCGTGAGCCACCCTGGGGGTCTCTGGTCTTCGGGCCGGGTCGCCTCTTACCACTTTGGGTCCGGTTTCTCTCGTAAGAGATGCCAATGATGCACTGAAATTTAAGGATTAAATGTTACAAACAGATGGATATCATGATTTAAAGATTAAAACTTGATGTTAAATGGATTGATGTGGTGCAATCAAGATTTATGGGTTGTAATCACTAATCAACTTGTGACCGTATTTAATTGTTAGTGTATTTTATTCAAATATTAAATTTGGTAACTTTTTATTCTGTGCAATTAAATAGATTAAATATGTCGAAAATACTATCTATTTGACTTAATAACTAATTGTTTTTTGTTGGATTAATAATATCATAAACGAATATAAAAGTACTTGAGGGGGGTAATGAGCAAATCTTTTGATAATCAAGCAAAAATAATGCCTGAAGTATTGGAAGACATCAAAATAAAACATGTTTATATGGATAAAAGAATAGGAACATTATACATTTCCTTGAAGGAAAGTATAAAATCTTTATATTTGTACCATGTAAGCTGGCATCAGATTCTTGGCATAACAATTATGATAACAACTAGGAATCAATTTTACGAAACTCAAAAAGATAAGTTTTTTTCTCGTTTACTAAATTAATAGTGATATCTAAAATAATTTTTTTTAAACTTTTTATGATAAAGTCTTAAATTTAAATGCAGTTGGGAGTTTGATTTATAGAATTTTAATTTTAGTATTTTTTTTATTTTTAATGTTTTTATTTTAATATAGTTTTTAATTTTAGTTCGTAACTTTTTAAATTTAATGAAGTTATTCTTAAGGAAAAAATTGTTGTGACATGTCATGAGTGTCACCTTCAATTTAAATGTGTGATGTAATGTAATATAAAAAATATAATTAATGTGTATATAATGTAATGTAATGTGTGTGATGAAAAATGTCTCTTTCAACTTTAAAAAATTTAATTAAGCTAGCTTGATCCCAAACTTTTGCCTGAACTAAAGTTTGTATAGCAAAAGAGCTCAAGCCATGGTTAACTAGGCTCAAGACCCCTATTATTATATAAATTAAAAACAATAATTAAAAATATATATTAAATAAATAATATTATATATATATTGATAAATTGAATATTAAAATAATACAGTATAAATGTAAAAAAATATAAGAAATATTTCTATAATAATAGAAACAAATATTAATAATAAACAACACGAGTGATATACTTTTGTGAAAAATAATTTTTTTCCTAATTTCACCTAATACTACTCTGGTAAAGATTTAAACTCATATCCTAATATACAATTACTATTAACACTAGACCACATGTCATGTTTACATATTAATAAAATAAGACAACATAATCTATTTAAAATTAGAAAGAATTTTATTATATTGAATTTACCTTTAAGGCATATAAGATACTGAAATTCATTATTTTCCCCATAAATTTTGTTCATTGTACTTTTTATTCATTTCAACCATATCTCACCAATATGCGGTTATCTTTTTAAAATTTTGACATGAAATGTTTTATTTCATATTACTGTATTTCATTTTAATTATAGATCATCATGGTTTTCTGTAAGACAATAGCTCGGTCCCACCATATCTTAATTTTGTACAGAATTCAATGTTTGACTATTTAAATATTAATATGTACCCTATACGATATCTAGGTTACATACACCACTACATCATAAATGATGGTTTACGTTAGAAACTGTAATTTAAAGGTTTGTAAAGTTGTTTACAGCAGGTAAATTGATGAATCAGTATAAAATGCTTTACGTTACTTCTTACAATTTACGTGTTGACATACCTGATGGACTGTAGTTGCTGTTTCTGGCGTTCATCTTCAGACATATTAGCAAAAGCACCTTGAACACCGTCAAGCGGCGTCGTGGGTGCCGATTTCTTCCGTTGCAACGAGTGCAGCTCATCGATCGTCTGCACCTTCACCGGTGCCGAACTGTCATCGTGACATACCCCGTTCTGCCTCTTCTGCGTCTGTATCTTCGGCAGCCCGTTTCTTCCGCCACTAACGGCGTTACCTTTTCCGGCAACATTTCCGTTTCCGTTAGACGCCATCTCGACCTAATTTCCCTCACATTCACAAATACAATCATCAAAACCTCCAAAATCGTCACATTAATTAAACATCGAAACTATAAGTTTGATTACTCACCGGAAATACGAATGATTAGGAGAACACGATTGAGGAGAAAACGACGAACGATTCGATCATCAAACAGTGGTTGTATTGTGAGAAGATGATATGCGAAGGTGGTGAGGATGAAAGGGGGAATTGGGCGCTATTTATATTGGGTGAGTGGGGCCTACGCGTGTGGTTAACTAGAGGTTGAACCGTGGTTGGTGAGTGGTAACTATGGTTAGGTCTTATCGCTAATTTTCACGGTGACTAATTCATGCATCATCATTTTTATGCAACTCATTGCCAGTGGGGTGCGTGTACCATACTTAAATGATAAATGCGTTTGAATGGTAATAAAGTGGATTGGAATTTGATTTCGGTTCCGTCCATGACGACATAATATCTTATATTTTTTTAATTCGTATGCATGATTGCACGTAGAATTTTGATATGATCGTATTATTTTTTTATATACAAGGGGTGTTGGATTTATATGTACGGGTTTGATTGGTCAGCATTAGTGACTGAGTTGTGACTCGTAAGAGTTACATATTGGATAACGAATATTAAATCAATTTAATTTGATAAACTAGTAATTACGAACAATTAATAGGATACATGTATGTGTGTGTGTATATATATAATTATAGATCGACTTTTATAATTTACACTACTTATAAACTACATATAAATGTTTAATTACTTATTAAATTAAACATATAGTTTCAGGCTTTGTATTTTGTCTTGGGCTCAAACTAATCTAAACAGGCTCTGGAGCCCGCGGGATACGATTTATTTAGGTTAAAAAAGTATCATTAGAGAATGACCTGATCATTCCCTTCACCCTCACAACCTTTGGTCAAGAGAGAGCAAAAGGAGACCCCTCCCTAGTCCCTTCAATTGCCGATGCCAAGCCACACCACCACCACCACCCCCCTTTCGATCAGCCGCCCTCACACTGTCACACACTCAACCACTAGCCGCTACCATGAAGCAGCGACCCGAACAAGCCAAGAAACACGCCTCACCTAGTAGCGGATCCTGTCTCCAAACATGTTCGTATTCTAGCACGCCACTCGTTGAACCTCGGTGTCTAGAACAACTATTATTAAACACTAAGGCAGATCTATCTAATTGGTAGATAGATTATATAACGTTTTTACATTGTTTGTAACCGTATTCTTGTCGGGTTTGTTATGCTGATGATTCCGTTATTTACATCCAATGCTTATTTATTAATTACTAATTTAAATAATAAAATCTGACAAGCCTTATTGCTAAAAGGTTAAACCGGTCACCATGATTCCCAACAAGGGGCAATACTGTATTTTTGCAAAACGATAGGTGTTCTTTAATACCCTTATATACATCGATCTTTCTATCCATGGTAATACGATCTTTTACACAAAACCCCAAAATACCAAAACATGATAATAGAGCAGTCTTGTCTGGTCTAATTTAGAATTAGTAGTCTTTTATTTCATCATTCTTCTACCTTAATTTTCTTTCTATTACCTAATATTTCATCATCTCTCTTAATCTTTTCTTTTCGCTACTCTATTTTCTCAAAATTAGCATAGCTTCTTCTCGCACCTATTTACAAAACAAATGCAATTGAAAACATTAATTTTAGGTAATGAAATAAAACTCAACGTCCAAAAATATTGTACTTGTGTGTGTACGTGTTTTGATGACTCATGTGTACGTCTATGATATACATATATATATATATATATATATATATATATATATATATATATATATATATATATATATATATATATGTGTGTGTGTGTGTGTGTGTGTGTGTGTGTATGTGTGTGTGATGAAAGGAAATATACTCCCCAATAGACATCATTGTAGTAAATTGATGTACCCCTAAATAGATGGGTGTGTATGTAAATAATAGAAAGTGCAAATGTCATTATTTTAGAAGTGTGGCTGATTTAGAGTAAAAATTGAGCGTTGGTCGATAAAAAATGAAAAGAAATATGAAAAAAACTATGAAATAAAAAGAACGTAAACGATAAATATGAGTGTAGAGTTGAATAATGGATCAACTGGGAGAATTATAACAATAATTTATTTCATCACCCTTAAGGCATATGCGCGCCTCTACCATGTGGACTAAGGCCCCCTCACATTGTTTATAGAGGTGTCGTTGGATGAATCCTACCAGGATGAAGGTCCGATAGTTGGCATCCTCCACTCTCCATTTCTTCCAAAATGGCCAAGTTCTTTTAGAAAAAAAGTTTTTTACTAAGATATGCCGTTAAAATCTCACATTTTCATACTACTTACTATTTATATCTATAACTAGGCTAAAGACAATTTGCACACGTATCAAACGAATTCCAATCAAACATAATAATAATATGGTAGTACACATAAAAAAATAAAAAAGTTTAAAAAGTAAAAGTATATAATACCTCTTCACGGATGGATTGTTGAAGTAGATCATCTTCAAATTAAAAAAATGAAAGTAAAATAATATTAATCCAAAAACACAATTGTAGACAATGATAGGTTAAATCATAATCGCAGAGGATAAAAGCTCAAATATAATAAAAAACAAATACATTTTGTTGAAGAAAACTTGATGAAACCGAAGCCAAAATGAAAACTTGATGAAACCGAAAGCGATATCATCAGACTTTATAAATACAAAAATCGCGAGGTCGTAAAGCTGGGATGGTTGTATTTTAAAATCGGGTATGACTTCATTTCCAAAAAAGATACCTATGAATTCCTTCAAATTGAAGAGGAGTCGATGAAAAAATCTCGTAACTTTTATCAAGATTCGAATATAAACCAAGTATTTAATGGAAACACACAATCAAGGAATCGATTTCAGAGATGAAGAAAATCGTAAATGATTTCTACAGCTTTTGTTGATGAATTATTTGAAAAAAGAAGAACTATCGGGTATGATTTAATTTCCAAAAAAAGATATGCTCTAATTTAGGGTTAAATTTCCAGATTTTCCCTAAATATCTCTTGTATCAGAAGTTGACTTTTAGTCAAATGAACGTAGACTAACACTAAGAACAGATACATATTTAGACGGAAAATGAAAAAGTAAAGGTTTAAGAGAATGACACTTGATAATAAAATTATTGTTTTATTAATAAGTATAGATTTCTTTACTATTCACTATCATTGAATGATGTCATATTTTTTATCACAACAATCGTAGCAACTGGAACAGAAATTCTATAGATAATGTTGAAAGTTCTTGTTTGAAAACAAAACGAAATTAATATGGAGCATGGTTATGTGACACTAAGATTATAAATAATGACAAGAGACTGAATGAGAGGTTTAAAAATCATCTAATCGAATCACACGCTTAGTAATGTATAAAATCAAAAGATTTTTTTACATATTTTCTCTTCTTAAAACCTTAAATTACATATTACCCAAGTCAAAAAAATTAATTACATAACTTCCTTCCTAGCGCACACACACATATTATATATGTATTTATTTATTTATTTATTTATTTTGATAAAAATTAACTTATTAAATGATTATTTTACGCTTATTTTTCATAAGGGGTTTATACAAATAGATTTTTTTAGTATTATAGTAACTTAAAACTTTGGCAACTATTTTTTAATTTATAGATGTAAGTGTTTGCTATTTTGAAATATAGTTATAAACTATTTGAATTTATAGATATAAATATGCAATTAATGGTCCAAGAAGAGAAATATGTAAAAGTTCTTTAGTAAAAATAAGCATGAAGTTATTTACTAAGTTAGGTTTAAGGAAATTGATAAATTTGTAATATGAATGTTTTGGGATTGAAAAGTATGTAACTAAATTTTTAAGATTGGGGAAATATGTAATTAATGGTATTAGAAAGAGAAAATATGTAAATGCCCTTGAAATTAAACATTATAAATTTTAATTTTACATTATTGTATAATATGATTGGTATATACTTTATCCATGTTATTTTAAATTGTCCCACACCTTTAAGTTATTACTATTAGTAAACATAACATATACAAAATGTTTATTGTATCTTTTCTTTCTTAACGACGGATGATCTTATTAGTAATAAGAGCTACCAGTACGGATGTCGAACCATACGAAATGTTCATTGTATCCAACCCAATCAAGATCTATCTTTCTCATCTTTTATCATCTCTATTTTTTATTTCGGACAATGCACTCTCTTCCTCACATTCTTTCTCTAAAAGTCCTAGTTTAATCTGTTCTTATACAAATTTCGAGACATTTCTACCTACATTTTGTTCATTATTGTTTAATTTGGTCAAATGATGGCATTAATGTTATTCACAGACACATGATAAATGATCATATAAAAGTCAGGCATAATTTTTTTATAACAAAATAGAAGTTGGTTAGGCCTTGAGTTGAAAAAGAACAGCCACAAGTGTTTGACTTTTGCTAGTTTTATAATTTCTTTTAAAGTGTAAATGACTAATATATGCATTTTAAAAAATATACCATAAAATCAATATTTTCTATTTAATTCGAGTATATTATTTCTATACTTGTAAATTATACAAACAAAAATTTAAGGTGTTAATAAATTGGTGAGTATAATGCTTCGTGAGAAATTATTTAACAGTGCGCTATTTAGAGTGTTCATCTAGTACACAGTGTGTATAACCATTATAACAGTGTGTCAACCTAGTATGCTTTTATTTGTTTTCAAATTTCTATGTTTTTTATCAGACGCATTTACACCTCCATGGTACATGTGAGTATGTGACGCATTTTGATTGCTTCTTATGTTTCTCATGAATTTTTTCTTTTTCAACATAATGGCCTCATGTATGTGCATGGGTATATAAGAGTTTGGGAGGGCGTTTAAAACACGAGAACCATGAAAACTATAAACTTATATGTCAAGTCAAATGCATATATTTATGGTGGGTCAAATAAGACCTATAGAAAGTTGGAAAAAAATCAACATAAGTTGCCTTTTAATTATACGAGATTTGACTCGTTCATATGTGTATGTTGCAAAGGCGTGCGACAATGTATACACATGAACTAATCAAATCATATATATAATTGACCATATAAATTATGCTTCTTACACTTCTCATATCTTTAGGGCTGCAAACGAACTGAACGTTCAGCGAACAGTTCGGCTGGAAGTTCGTTTATGTTCGTTAGCGAACAGTTCGGCTGAAAGTTCGTTTATGTTCGTTCGTTTAGTAAATGAACGAACACGAACAAGAAAATTTCGTTCGTTTAGTTAAACGAACGAACACGAACACAAGCTGTGTTCGTTCATTTATGTTCGTGAACGTTCGATAATGTGTTCGTTTATGTTCGTTAATGTCCGTTCGTGAACGTTCGATAATGTGTTTATATATGTTCGTTAATATGTTCGATTATGTTTTTAATTTTTATGTTAGTTATTTTTATGACAAGTATGTCAAGTGTTTTTGGATATTTATGTTACATGTTTAATTATTTTTTGTAAATTTTGTGATGAATATGCTGATTTTATTTCCTAACTAAATATGTGGTCATTTGTATTCGTTTGTGTTCATGGAATTTTTTGTGTTCGTCATGTTCATGAACATTTGTTTGTTTTCGTTTGATTTTGTTTGTGTTCGTTTGCGTTCGGTAAGTGTTCGTGAACAGTTCATGAACATGTTCATTTCCTTAATGAACGAACACAAACAAGGAAACTCATTCGGTAAGTGTTCATGAACATGTTTATTTCTTAATGAACGAACACGAACAAGGCCTTGTTCGTGTTCGTTCGGTTCGTTTGCAGCCCTGATATCTTAGATGGTTCTCATTTAAACATTCCATCATATGTGTAACAATAACGATATTCATGTCTAATATATATGTCAAAAGCATGTTTAAGTCACTTTATACTTTTTATACGACGTTATAGACATGTTGATTTGTAATTTCTGCAGTTTCATTATTTGTCTTCTTGTTAGAAATATTGTAGAAATATATTTTGTGATGAAAATCATTTTCTGTATAGTAAAATATATAAAAGTAGGTATGCATTTTATGAGGAAGATTGTAATATTTCTCGTTTTAATTATGATTACTTGAGAGATTCAACGACCCGGGGAATCAGCAAGAATAACGGATCGAGTATTTGAATCCGCAGAAATTCATGTTTTATTGATTTTTATGTCCATGGTGTCGACGTATATCCAAATTATTTAAAGATATAGCTACAAAAGGATTATTACATTAACTTTTATTGTATTTCAATATATAGTGTATAAAATATTTGATATTAATATTGCTTTGAAACAGTTAGACGGTAAGGAATAAAATATAAGCACAAAAGAATCTTTTTCCAAGCTGAGAGCACCATTAAAATTGAGCATCCACTCACCCAACTTTCTAGTTGAGGTTTTACCAGTAAAGGTAAGGTTTTGCGGTGGAGGTTGATCTATATGAACAAAAGGTCCTAATAAAAAAAGAAAATATTCATTTTTGTACAGTTTAGGTTAAAGTTCATAGACAATCATTTTAAAAGTTAATTATAAAAAAAAAATACTCTCTTTGACATACATGAGTTTGAAGGGTTTTTTTTCTTATATACAATAGTTATATTAGATGTCCTTTTGATTTTTTTTCATTCATTAATTGATTTGATTCAAGGTAGCTGTAACTTGCTTCCTTTAACACATTAGTTTAACCTAATGAGTGTTACACCTTTTATTAGACATGGTGTTATGACCAAGATTTTATTATTTCTAATTACCAATATTCACCTTTTTTCCGTCGCCCTTTCCATTTTTCTTTTCTCTCTCTCTTTTTTTGGTTTGTTTCTCGTCTTCACCAACATCAAAATGATGACACTGATTCTCCACCAAATATTCTCAAAATGATTTTAGAAGGTTGATTTAGTGGTGTTTGATAGGTGCGGAAGGTTTATTTCAATGGTGGAGAACGAGTTCAGAAGGTAGATCTAGGCTACTGTACATCAGAGACGAGGAGTCGTGTGGTTTTCAATTGATTTGTTAGAAATTTAAACCGTAACTGAGAGCATGGAATCAACGGAGATCGCCCGATCCATCCATTGTTGAGGTTGGTTCTCGATCATTTAAATCGGTGATTTTGTCTAAATTATTCATTGATTCCGGCATTATGCACCGTAAACACAATTCCTCCTATGTTGGAGTCTTCCTTCAGATCTTGTTTTGTTCTTTGAAATTACATGGGAAATTCAATAACTATAATCATGTTTGGTGTGTATCATAGCTCATATGTTAATATGAATATTTACAATTCGTACGGTATTACCAACTCTTTAAATAAATGATGTCCGGCGTATTTATTGAAGGTGAAGGACAAAACAATTGGTATGTACCTAAAGGACATTTTTTTGTATTTCACTCGTCTTTGTTCATGAGAACTTGTTATCTAAAATTCTACAGGACCTCACTAACAGTCTGTTAACCAATGAGATTTGGTAAAACACAACTTACGTTAAACATATAAGTTTTTAGAGCTTAAAAGTAGAAAACCAATGAAATTTGGATTTAACACGATAACTCTTCTAAATGCATTCAATAACAACGAGTCATCCTTTTAAAGTTGTGATAGAGTGTGCGGTGTTTGTTGGTGGTTGATATTTTAGGAAGACAAAAGTGATTTTGATTCAACAAAAAAAAGTATTCTTTTATTCTAACAAAAGTGTTTTTGATTCGACTTCTATGCATAAAAGGTTGAAATAAAAAGATGACTACTATATTGAAATTATGTAAAAAAAGATAGTGTGGTATTTTATTTGGTTGATTTTGATAATGCAAATCTTAAAAAGACACTGGTTAGAGAAATATTATTAACAAGGCAGTGTGATTTGACTTCTATAGGTTTGTTTTGTTTTATGTATAATAATTTTCATTTCCTCTCAAAAACCAAAAAACGCACACTCCTTTGTATTTTTAAGATTTAAATTTAATCTTCTGCTATCCGGTTAGTAGGAATGGCAATCAAATCCGAACCAACGGGAATACTTGAAACCCAAGCCATTTGGGATGTGTATGGGGTCGAGTAAACGGATATGAGACCGAGTATGAGATTATTTTTTATAATTTTCACGGGTTCGGGACGGGTATGAGATTACATGATATACCCGTTTACCCGCCCGGTTTATCTGATTAAGCATACACATTTACGTGATTATATATTCAAAATAAATTTTGGTTGTCCTTTTGTTATTTTAAATATATAATATTTCTTTTTAGTTATTTTAAGCGTATTATATTATATTGAAGTTCTTTGATTCTAATATTTCTCTTATTTGGTCAAGATCCTCCTTGAATAATTAGAAAAATAGACTATTGATTCTTTTTCAAATCCTAGCTACTATCAGAAAAGAGTCAGCGAGATATTTGCAAATAGATTTGATAGAAAAGAGATGGCAACAAAGAGATTTAGCTAAAATGTCAATAGATATCCGATGGGTATACCCAACGAGTATTATTCATGATATAAATGGGTATACCCGATTACCCGTGGATATGCTCGATACCCAAAGGGTAAATGATGTGTAGGTGTTTTTACCATATTAACATATTTAATTGTGTGTTTTTACATGTTTATTTATGTGAAACACAAGTTACTTCAAGAACGTATTGAATTTTAAGTTTGTGGGGGCTTAACGGATGCAATTCGGGTGTTTTTCGGGAGTTAGAATGAAAGCCGTAAGCTCACAAAGGACGCAACACTTGAAAAATAGAAGAAGTGAAGAAAAAGTGAAGGGGGCGTAAATTACGTCATATGTGTTATTAGCCAAAAGAAAGCACGCAAACTAGGACGTAAAACATGAGAAAAAAGTGTTGATTTAGGGAGGACGTAAATTACGTTTCTAAGGACATAAATTGCGTCCCTAGGCTGACAGCTACGAATTTTTAGGTTTTTGTGACCTAATTAAAGATAAAAAGAGGGGCTGCGAATTTCTCCTTCACCATGTTGTTTTTGGCCAATCAAGGAGCAATTTAGAGAGCAAAAAATATCTACGGATTCATCCTTTCATGCAATCAATTCCTACGACAAGCAATTTCGATTCCATGACAACCATTAGCAGCTAAACCATCCGTGATCTTCTCTAGATGTAGGGTTTGTGTTTAAGACAATCGTTTAACATTAACTGTTCTTAGATTGGGTTGAAGATTTGATTGACATGTTAAGCTATATAATTTCATTTATTGGTTGATTACTTAGAACAATTTTTATTTATTTTAAATCTTAATCTAATTCTCGTAAGTTTTTTATTTCTTTACATCATGAATATTGTGAGTCTTAGGTTTTTTTTAGAAAATTGAAATTGGTAGCTTGTGAATAGGTCCATTTACAACATGTTCTATCTCTATCATTGAAATCAATCAAAACAATATAATTATGTCTATTTGATTGTTTGCTAAATATAACTAGGTTACAACTTGTATTTTACAAACCTAAAACCCGGAGTGGATATTTCTTCTTATTACTGTTTTCACAATCAATCAAGTTTATAAATTTGAATCTTGTTTTCAAAATTAGTTATTAATTCAAAATTAATTTCTTTATAAAGTTAAAATCATTGAACTAGAGTTACACTTTTCACATATTACTCATAGAGATAACTTTACTTACCCGTACTAGTGTAGGTGAGCTAAGTCTAAATTTAATTTGTTTTTTAGTAGACCACAACAATTTACATCAGTAAATACCCGATACATACCTGATGGGTTTTGAGCCGGGTATGGAATACACTTTTATAATCGGGTATGGGGTTGGGATTACCTAAACGTGTCCCAAACCCGTCATATTGCCATTTCTACCGGTTCGTTGATTTGCCTAATCACTTTATTATCTTTTCAATTAAACCATTGTAATATATTAGGTGAATTAAACAAACTTATAACCTTTTTATTTATATAACTAACAAAACAGGAATAGATTTGGTAGTTCATATGCGTAAATAACGAAAATGTACCAATCAAAACCCTAGAAATACAGATCGCCGGATCGCTTCAATCGCTGCCATGGAAGCCGGCCTCAACACCAAATCCACCTGCCACTTCTCCAAAATTGTCGACGGCCACTGCTCTGCTCCTCCACCGCCGATCTCGTCTTGTTTCCGGCGGGACCTAGCACCGGCCGTGACTTCGAACCGTCACAATCCACCACGGAGCTCACAACACTAGCCGGCTCTGACACTTTCATATAAGAGCGTTTCAAATTACGCGAAAAGGAGTCTGTTAGGGCACAGAAATTGACGATTCAAGGAGATTGTGAATAGATTTGGTAGCTCATATGCGTAAATAAATAAAATGTACCAATCGGAACCCTATAAATATAGATCGCCGGACCGCCGCAATCGCCGCCATGGAAGTCGGTCTCTACACCAAATCCACCCGCCACTTCTCCAAAATCTTCGATGGCCGCCGCTCTGCTCCTCCACCGTTCCTCACTGACTGCTACCTCCGCCGCGCCTCCGCCTACCACTCCTCCGGCAGACTAGCGGGAGGTTGTGGTGGTGATGGGTGGTGGTGGTGTTTATAGTGGTGGTGTTTATAGTGGTGGGTGATGAAGAGATGAGAGAGTGTATGTGTGTGTGTGTGTTTGGGGGTCAGAGAAGAAGAAGATGTGAGTGGTCTCACAAAGTTTTTTTTATTTTTTTATTCTTAAGGGCAATTTAGTCGTTTTCACAAATAGTTAACTGAACAATTTAACGGAGTTAATCATTTGGATTCAAACGGTGACAAAAATAAAACGTTAAGGGGAAAATCGAGATTTTGAAACTGCAGGGATACAAGTGGTTAAAATGAGAAAACGTCAGGGATGCAAATGGTAATTTACTCTAAATATATATATATATATATATATATAGATGTTCCACTAAAAAATATATTTTGCTTAAAAAGGCTAAGAAATGTTCTTAAACTTCTATTTTTCAATCAATGATTAAGATGATAATATTACAAATAAAAAGATGGAAATGTATTTTGGGTATGTAACCACTTTTGTTGACTGTTTTGAGTTTCTTCCAATTTTTTAAACGTTTATAAATTTTTTATACTAGATTATTTTTAAAACAAATTGCCCATAAAATAAAGCATTTTTTCATCTTTAAATTGAGTATAGTATTGTTATATTTTTTATAAAAAAACAAATTAAGTGAAATTATACTGCATTTTAACATTTTTGTGTTGTATTCCATAAAAACAATATAGAATTGTGATGTTTTATGTCAAACAGCACAGTTTTGTGTTGTTTTGCGTCAAACAACACAGTTTTATGCTGTCTTGCGTAACATGTTCTATGTTTCTTTGCCTCAAAACGCCAAAATATATGTGTTGTTTATGTGATTTATTATCTTATTTAATCAAAATAGCACAAAACTATGTTGTTTTACGTCAAACGACACAATTTGGTGCTATATTGTGTCTTTAGCATTGCGCAAGCTAATCGATGTCGAAGTATCAATCAAATAAGATGTTAAAATGTGTGTTCCTATTCACCTTAAACTAGTTAGGGTAAGTAGGGTTGTCAATCCTCGTGGAATTAGTGGTCGGTGTAATGTACCTTGATTTAGAAAACAATGACTAATTAAATTAACAAATTATTAACTATTGCCTCTTGGCTGTAAAAATTGGATTTTGTAATGATTAACAAGTAAACTATGAAAACGAATTGCAAATAATGAAACTTGTTTAAGAAAACGATTATACGAAAGAGTAATCCACTTCGGATCTAGGTTTGGTTTTCAGTAGTTGTTTAATTCAACTTCATGGAAAATCCTTAATAGGGATTCTGTACGTGCGATGATTAAGTGATATCGATAATCAAGACTTAATAGGTCTTAATACACAATGCCAAATCAATTGGAAACCAAAACTTGCAATCATATAATTTCCGGAAGATTAAATGATATTCAAATAAAAGTTCACCAAAATCATTGTTTAAATAACTAAAACACAAGTTAAACTTATAAAAGAACTTAACAGGTTCTAAAGTTTAATCCTAACGAAGTTAAACATAAACAAAAACCTAATCACACAAAACCTAATACCCGAAGTAGATCACGAGAAGATTAGCCGCTCATCGTTCTTAAATGATCTTCAAAACCATTCTTGATTTGCATTCCGGATTATTGTATCTTGTTTTTGAGGGTTGGAATGGTGAAAAATCGATCTAAGAACTCCCAAAATTTGTCTCTAAACGTTCTAGGTCGAATAGGGGGCAAATGGTGGGTGAAACCTAACAAAAATGTTGTTTTATAGGTGTTCCACGGAGGCCCTGGCGTAGCCTACGCCAGCCAGCGTAGCCTATGCTGGGGTACATTCTGCTGATTTTTTTCTTGAGCTAGCGTAGCCTACGGTGGATACAGTAGGCTACGGTGGAAGCCTTTCTGCTGCACTTTGAATCCTTCTTTCTTGACACCTCCAATGACTTGTTTCACCATGTAAGCTTCCAACTTGCTTGTTTTACCTACAAAATCACTTCCAATTCATAGTTAACCTATTCAACTTAATCACATGCATAAAAACAAATAATCATATGTAATATTTAACGTTTAGACACTTAAAATCTCATCCCAACACACACACATCACATCCCCACACTTAAACTTTGCTTGCCCTCAAGCAAATCTAATTCAAAACACTTAACAACATTATAAACCAAAATCCCTTGCTATGTCTTGGCTATGGTCCAAAGTCATACCCATTCCAGAATTACAATAATCATTTTTGGTTAGCAAGTAAAGGATGTTACATTTAATTCAAAATAGAATCTGACTAATTAAACCTAACAAGCTTCCGGCTTTTATTGTCATGCAACACACCCCTCACCATTTGTCACTCCTCTTGGTTTATTTCTGGATTGGTGAAAATCGCACCAATATATCACTCAAAAGGTCCACATATGAAACTTTGTTATCATATGCTTGGGTGACAATCAAATTTCCACGATAATAACTTGACAATGCACACATCAAAAGGACTTACAGGTTTTGGGCTTAGGTTAAGTTAGGAATGATTGGCTGTGAGTGTGGCTAAAATATAAAATTAAGGCAATACCAACTGTTGATATTCTTATTGACATAACTATTATTCAAACAAAGCAAACACATAGGTGTATATTTAACCCCTAATCAACAATTTGCATCTTTCTTTTCTCTCTCTTTTTTTTATTTTATTTTATTTTTTATTGTTTTTTTATCATAAATCAAATACTGAAGCTAGTCTGAATGTTATCAACAGTGGTAACTTGGTCACATTGGGTAAAATTTGATTTGGGTTTTATTGATATGGATTTGTCAAAATAAACGATTTAAGGCTCGAAAGTGGCTACTAGGGGGAATTTTAGGTAAAGTGGTGAAACACAAAACATGGTATTAAAAGAAAAAGGAATCCTAGATTGCCTCTATCATCTATGTGCATTTATCAAATTCACCGTCTCAATATGTATCAACTCACACAAGTTCTAACACAAAGAATCATATGGCCTACACTCAACAATTGAAACAATTTTTTTGTGAACTAACAATCTAGTAAGCTTCAAAATATCACCAAGTAGGAATTAGGGTTGCCGATGTGTGCATGCTTTTATTACACCATTAGCCTGTCAACCCTAACTAGGCAATTCTTAAAAAAAAATTCTAAAAACCTTGCTAACACAATTATTTTTGTTATCTTAGAATTAGACCATGACTAAGGACCCTTACATTAAACATGGCAAGAATCAATTGATGTGCTTGTTGTTTTCGTGTTCGATTGAATTGCTTAAAAACAATAAAACTTTTCCAAATTTTCCCTCATCCCCACACTTGAGATACATTGTCCCCAATGTATGATATTTAAGTTAAGTGTGTGAATTTTTCTTCTTTTAAATCAATTTATTCACTTAATCAACACAAACGACTTTTCCAACCCGAACCGACCCGGACAAAAATATAACCATTACCAAAATAAACTACTTAAATAGACACATCAAACATAAAACATAAAAATTAACTTCGGGTTGCCTCCCGATTAGCGCTAAGTCTTAGGTCTTCAGCCAGACCATACCTGCGACCACTCATGGTGGTCGAGTAAGATGCTTGACTCCAGTATTCTTCAAATGATCCGACAGTTCTTCAACTAGAACGCATTGTGTCACACCCTCAAAATCCGCGTGCGGGGTTTTACCGCGAGGCGCGTGACATACCAGGATCTTAGTCATTAGTTACCAAGAACGACTCTATATGATTAATAAACAAAACCAGAGTTAACGTTTAAAATACTGCGGAAGCGTTTTTAAAACCAGAGAACCCAAAACAAGTAGTATGTAAAGAGAATGCGCAAAACATACGCGCCCCAAACACAAATGTTTAATATGAAAATAATCCCAAATTTGTAAACAAGCAAATGTAGACAACTCAACAATGCTGACGTGCGTGCTCCTAGGCAACTGGCAACCTTAACCTGAGAATAGCATACTAAACAAGTCAACACATGGTTGGTGAGTTCAAGAGTTTGCGTTAAAATATAAACCAATCAACAGTTTCCAGAGCATAAGTAGTGTATTGCAATAGATAGCTAGTCTATTAACATAAAAATATTAATCATAGTGATTTCGCGATCGAAGCTGACTGTGTTACGTTTGTTGCCTCCCGTCACGACTTACCGGGTCGTGACGAATGTGTTAGGACAAAATTGCACCCGTTTGACCTCGAGTCGCACAGGTGGGGCTCGTCAGACCCAGTAGTACTACCCAAAATTTCCCCGCTAGTCAATATTAACAATCCAAAAGTGTGAGGACTTTTCCATGGTAAACAGCACTATATCAATATTATACACACTCATATATAAAAGCGTTTGTGATCAACAGTATGCTATCTCCCCCAAAAGAGATTATGTAAAATAAGTGGGGCAAGAACTCACCTGATACGCGCAAGAATTAACTTAGAGCTTAACTTGAAAGAAAGAGGGAAAGACAACCTTCAAAGGTCACCTAGAATACAAGAGTACATAAGCACGTGTACACAAAATCAACATGAAACCCTAAGTGCTCTACAAACCAAGGAACTCAAGGTTTTAGAAAGACAAGACACATTTGACCCAGTTGACCCGTTTGACCCGTTGGTGACATTATAGGTGATAACTCGTTAATACTAACACAACAGCATATCATACATGATCAACACACCACTTGATTACATATAGCACTTCATTAACCACATGTACCACCTAGATCATCATACAACTAGATATCATACAAGTCATGCGAATCACAACAGGCCAAAACAGATAACAAACCAAATCAACATCCCTATAACCTAAACAACACATTTAATCACCTTAGAAATCATCCATGAACACACTAGCATGATCCTAATATCCCAAACATGCTCAAATCATCCAATTCAAGGATTTGCACAATTAAAGTTTCCCTTTTGAGAAAGTTCATCCCAAATTCATCAAACTCACACAACATTCATGAATTCATCAATTATATACCAATTCAAGTCCATGACAACATCTAAACATGATCAACAACACCTAATCATCATGATTCATCAACTTTCATTCCCAAAAGTTACTATCTTTAGTAAGGTATGAACTACAACATGCATTCTTGAATTCCTAACATTCATATCAACCATCTAGCATCTAATCATCATCACAAACTCATCCATAACATTCATACATCAACCAATCATCAATTCATGCAAAATAAAGTTACTATTTTTAGTAACCTATGAACAATGTATCAAAATCGTAGCTTTCTTGCATAATCGACGTTAACTAGCATATATACAATCCAACTAACACAATAACACTAACCAACATCAACAAATCGATCCCCAATTGCAAGTTTCGAATTAGGGTTTCGGCCCTAATGTAATTTCCATAAAACTTGTAAAAATCCAACCTTTATTGCATACTTGACGTTAATTAACATATAATCTACCCAACAAACACATTAACAACAACAAACAAGCATCAATCGACCATCAATTGCAGAATTCGCATGGAACTTTCGGCCAATCATGAATAATCATCAAATTATACAAAAATCTAACCTTTAGATGTGTAATAGTTTGCAATTGAAGGTTCTAACTTGTTGTATGCCTTGAAATCGATCCAAATTCGAATGTGAATGCTTGTTCTTGGCTGAATTCGTGATGGTGAGGGTGAGGGGATGCAAGTCGCGGCCGAATGGGTGGGATTAGGGTTGGGTTTTGTGTTTTGTTTAATTATTTAGCAATAATTACCCTTTTAACCCTCAAAGTTTGTATTTTATAAAGATTAGGCTTTTTGAATAGTTTTTAAATAGTTTTTAACTACTAAACACAATTATTATTAATCACTAATAACAATCATGCATAATTCCCATTTATCACAAAACACACGAAATAAATATGCACGTTTTCACGTTACGCGATAAAATTACAGTTAACATTTAAATCACATAAGCATAACTTAATAATCATATTGTTAACTTAATTATCATCAATTTAACATTACAGATTATTGTTAAGTCACCAACGTTCAACGACAACTAGTGTGTGTGCACGACACGTGTATGCAAGACTTAACGGAACTAACGGAGTTTGGTAACGGAAAATTACCGGATGTCACACATTGTGGCCCAAACATTAATACCTCAACTCTCTCTTTTATAGGATCAAGTGGATCACCAACTTTTTTTTTTCATTTTAGGTTTCACATCTTTTGTTTCCAACTTCATAATTGGCTCTTTCTTTTCTTTTAAATCCACCAATTCCTTCAAGTCCACATGCTTATCCCTATCATACTCAAAATCATTCTCAAAAGTGGTGTTCATGCTTACATGTGAAGTATAAGTAGGAACACACACGTTAGTCATATGTGCCACAAAAACTTTATCATTAACAAAATAATTAATCGACTTGAAAAATACATTAAAACATAACTTACGAGTTTCATAAGTCATGTCAATTGTTCCGTCCCGACAATTGATTTGAGCATTGACAGTTGCTAAAAATGGTAGACCCAATATGACATTCGGTTGCTCATTTGTCCTCATTGGTGCATAATCGAGCACCATAAAGTCCACAGGGTAGTAAAATTCTTCCAACTTGATTATAACATTCTTTACCATCCCCCGTGGACATTTTTGAGTCAAGTCAGCTAACACCATAGTGGTGTCAACTTCCTCTAAAGGACCGAAGTCATACTGATCATATAACATACCTGGCAAGATACTAACAGTTGCTCCATAATCCAAAAGTGCTCTTTTTATCTTCAACTTCCCCACTTTTGTTGGAATGATGGGTGCTCCTGGGTCACTCTCTTCCACTGTATCGGCTTTCTCTTCCTTATCTGTAACTTGTTGTGAAAAAGAAGTAAAGTCATTATCAATAATTTTAGAGTCAGGAAGGATACTAACCAAATTGATGTGAACAGTTCTCATGTTTTCTGTGTTGGTTCCTTGATGTTGAGGATTGATTGTGGTGTCACTTGGCAATTTCCCAGGGTTTCTTTTGATTCGAGCTACATCCTCTGCCAATTGACCTACTTATTTGTTTATTGCTTCGTAAGCCTTATCTCTGATTTCATTTTTTATTTTATTCTCTTGCATATTTTCCTTCATCATATTCATCAAAGCATCCAACTTTGCATTTGTAGATTCTTCACCACCAGCTACTCCAGTTTGAGAATTATGTTGATAGTTTCGTGATGAACTTCCTTGTTGGCCCCCGTGGTTGTAACTCCCTTGATTGTTTCCTTAAGAATACGAAGTTCTTTGATAACCACTTGGATTGTAATTCCCATGTGCTCGGTTAGGGTATGTTGGAGCACCTTGGTTATTACCTTGGAAGTTAGGATTCATTTGGCTTGAAGCATTCCCATACTTAAAGTTAGGATGATTTCTTAGTCTGGGATGATAAGTATTGGAATTCATATCAAATTGTTTTCTATCTTTGTAAACTTGATTAACTTCCTCTTTTCTTTCTATCACTAAACATGCATCAACATTATGACCTAACTCACCACATTCTTCACACACATCGTATCCTACAGTTGCCACCTCCTTTGTACCCATTCACCCTAACCTTGCCAATTGTTTTTCCAATGCTGCAATCCGCTCCTTAGTCTCATAGTCAACCATGGTTGATCGTACCGAATTAGGTTTAGATCGTCTACTGGCAGAGGCTTACGCCTTGGAGTTTCTACACATCCTTTCTAAAAATTCCCAGTCTGCATCTTCATGATTGGAAAGGAATGTGCCATTGCTTGTAGAATACAAATATTTTCTTTCCTCAGTCGTCAATCCACCCGAGAAAGCCTTTATCAACTCCCAACGTTCAATTCCATGATGTGGACACATGCGAATAAGTTCCTTAAACCTCGTGAATGCTTCATGAAATTGTTCCCCTGTTTGTTGTTGGAAAGATCGAATAGCCTCTCTTGCGTCACTGGTCTTACCCATAGAGTAATATTCATCTAAAAATGTTTGTTTTATTTCTTGGCATGTGTGAATACTATTGTCAGGCAAGGTAAGGAACCATTTCTTAGCTCTATCTTTCAAAGTGAATTAAAATAGTCGCAACCTCACTTCATCTTGTGTGAAGTGATTTCCACCAATAGTGCTACATATTGCATCAAATTCAGCAAGATGCACATATGGTTCTTCTGTTGCAGTACCTCTAAATGCAGGAAGAATAGTGAGATAATGAGGGCGTACATCAAAAGCTCTTCCTCTACGATTTGGAGGTGCGATGGGATTTGGATTTTCAGAAATAGCCGGTCTAAAATAGCTATCCACACCTTGTACTTGAGCTCTTTGAGGTCTTCTTGGCTGATTGACATTATTATTAACCCTAACCCGTTGTTGATTGATAGGTGGTGCATTCCACCCATATTGATCATTCCCCCAATTGTTATTTCTATTTTGTCCATAACCTCCACCAAAATTTCCATTCCAAGCATCATAATTTGCACCATTATAGGGTTCTTCATTGTTATTCCACTCATCTTCATAATTCTCATCACCCGTGTGAACACTATGCATGCTTACATGATCAAAGTCATCTCCTTGATTGAGGTTATTTTGATTCATATTATTGTTGGGTGGTGGTTGATTTAGGTTGTTGTTGCGGTTGTTATTTGGTAAGTGGGGGTGGATTTGGGTTTTGATTTTGGTTATTGGGAGGAGGGTTTGGATTTTGAGGTGGTTGGTTGTTTGGATTATCCATGTGAGTTGAATCAGACAAACTATCAGCTGCTTGATCAATGGCTTGTGAAATTGATGTAGTTGGTAAACCTGATCGATGCAAGACACGATTATACCTTGCTGATTTCTCTATCTCTGGATCAAATACTAGTGGTGATTTCCTACCCGAATATCGAGTATGCATGCAACCTGTCACCTGCACATTGAAAACACCAAGCGTAACACGAAAATAAAAACAAATAAAATAAGACAAGTAACAAAAAAGATTTTTTTTTATAAAACAAATAAAATAACAAAACACCAAGCGCACCGATTCCCCGGCAACGGCGCCAAAATTTAATCGATGTCGAAGTATCAATCAAATAAGATGTAAAAATGTGTGTTCCTATTCACCTTAAACTAGTTAGGGTAAGTAGGGTTGTCGATCCTCGTGGAATTAGTGGTCGGTGTAGTGTACCTTGATTTAGAAAACAATGACTAATTAAATTAACAAATTATTAACTATTGCATCTTGGCTGTAAAAATTGGATTTTGTAATGATTAACAAGTAAACTATGAAAACAAATTGCAAATAATGAAACTTGGTTAAGAAAACGATTATACGAAAGAGTAATCCACTTTGGATCTCGGTTTGGTTTTCAGTAGTTGTTTAATTCAACTTCATGGAAAATCCTTAATAGGGATTCTGTACGTGCGATGATTAAGTGATATCGATAATCAAGACTTAATAGGTCTTAATACACAATGCCAAATCGATTGGAAACCAAAACTTGCAATCATATAATTTCCGGAAGTTTAAATGGTATTCAAATAAAAGTTCACCAAAATCATTGTTTAAATAACCAAAACACAAGTTAAACTTATAAAAGAACTTAACAGGTTCTAAAGTTTAATCCCAACGAAGTTAAACATAAACAAAAACCTAATCACACAAAACCTAATACCCGAAGTAGATCACGAGAAGATTAGCTGCTCATCGTTCTTGAATGATCTTCAAAACCGTTGTTGATTTGCATTCCGGATGATTGTATCTTGTTTTTGAGGGTTGGAATGGTGAAAAATCGATCTAAGAACTCCCAAAATTCGTCTCTAAACGTTCTAGGTCGAATAGGGGGCAAGTGGTGGGTGAAACCTAACAAAAACGCGGTTTTATAGGTGTTCCACGGAGGCCCTGGCGTAGCCTACGCCAGACAGCGTAGCCTACGCTGAGGTACATTCTGCTGATTTTTTTCTTGAGCTAGCGTAGACTACGGTGGCTATAGTAGGCTATGGTGGAAGCCTTTCTGCTGCACTTTGAATCCTTCTTTCTTGACACCTCCAATGACTTGTTTCACCATGTAAGCTTCCAACTTGCTTGTTTTACCTACAAAATCACTTCCAACTCATAGTTAACCTATTCAACTTAATCACATGCATAAAAACGAATAATCATATGTAATATTTAACGTTTAGACCCTTAAAATCTCATCCCAACACACACACATCACAAGCGTAGAGTCACTTCGTACCTTTCCCAAATGTAGAAGAGGACTTTGCCAAAAATCCTACTTCTACAATTGGTAGGCCACCGGGTTATTCAAATAAGTTGCCCATGGGGACGGGCTAGCCCCGACTTCCCGGGAGCAATTTACTTACGAGACTTAGTTGACATTCATAAAAAGTATCTAATGAATTATGAGTTCAATACATCCTCTTTTGCTTTATTTTATGAAATACAACGCATATTTTTAGATGCCCAAAGGTTGATACGAGCGACGTGAGACCTTTAGGTGGTAACACGTTGCCATGGTTGGTGGGTTTATAGTTCTACAATTACTCATATTTAGGGTTGTTATGAAAGAATGAAAATATTTGCTTGAGATTAGAGATGTAAGAATATGTGTTACATTTTATTAAAAAATGTAGATTTTATTTTTGACATAATTGCATTTAAGTTTTAAATTTGAATTATGTCACATGTCATGTTAGTATTGATTCTTAGATTTTTTGAAGAAAATTTATTTTTTATTTGAACCTCTACCTCTCTCTCTCTCTCTCTCTCTCTCTCTCTCTCTATATATATATATATATATATATATATATATATATATATATATATATATATATATATATATATATATATATATATACTCAAATTAAAAATATTAAAATGATGTAATTTGTATATAAATAACATTATACAAAAAGTGAATAAGGTTTAAGCGAAGTTTTTTAAAAAAAATGATGAAGTTTTTTTTTTTAAAAAAGAGGGAAGTCTTGAAGGAGGGGGGGTACCTTACATTGGTTGTGCAGCATGATGTAAGTATGGATGCAAATAAGCCGAGTCGACTCGAGACCAAGCTCGTACAGACTCGAGCTCGGCTCGTGATGACTTACGAGAGCTCGAGCTCGGCTCGTTTTGGGCTTTATTTTTAAAACTCGAGTTCGACTCGACAAATAGTTTTTTCAGGCTCGAGCTCAGCTCGGGCTCAGGGCTTTTATTTATTGTAATATTATTTTTAATATTTTTATATTTAATTTTGATACATATATTTATAATTATACATTTTATATATAACTTATACTTATTATATAATTATTTTTAATCATAAGTTTACGTATAATAAATATCATTTATATAATATATTTAATAAATTAAATAGGAAAATATAAATAAAAAGCTCGTTTAGGCTCGCGAGCCAGCTTGAGCTTGACCTTGAAGCTCGGGCTCGGGCTCGATAATTACTTGAGCTTTTTTTCAAGCTCGAGCTGGGCTCGGGCTCGATAAAACACAGGTCATTTCGAGTTTCTATCGATCTGATCTCGAGTAGCTCGCGAACGGCTTGACTTGTTTGCACCCTTTTGTAAGGCCCCGTTCACGGAGACCTCACAGTTGGTCAATCACAGCATAATTAAATAAAATCATTACAAACTTCATTAAACATTGCAGCGGAATTCAACAACAAAAAAACCATTCATTAATTAATAAATTTTGTTGCTAAGCAATACATGTATGTTTGTTACCAGTTACAAAATATCATTAGAATACATTACAAAACAATAATGTTATTAATCAAGAACGGATGCCAGTCTTGCCCCGACAAGTAGTCTTCTCGAGTGCCATCCTCAGCAATATTTACCTGCCAACTAAAAATGCATAAAAGTCAGCGTTGCTGAGTGAGTTCTAGTTTTAAAATAATAAAATACCTTATAGGAGTTGTATATGAAAATACCCTTTAAAATATTGTACATTTCTTTCGTATGACCACACATCATACATACACATTGATAACCCTTATTATTATCTTCGCCATCGTTCATTTCGTATTATCTTTTACTTTTATCTGGGTCCTGTCCCATGCAATACCCCCGACTCATGCCCGAAGACCAATACGGTACCGGGGTACGCGACAAGGACTCGGGTCAATCTCATGGATTGAATCCCTTACGAGTCTTTTGTGACAACACAGTCACTCACCTCAACCTTGGCATACAAGTCTTTTGTGACAACACAGTCACTCACCTCAACCTTGGCTTACGAGTCTTTTGTGACAACACAGTCACTCACCTCAACTTTGGCATACAAGTCTTTTGTGACAACACAGTCACTCACCTCAACCTTGGCTTACAAGACTTTCATTTGTTCTTTATGTTCCACTTTTCGTTAATATTAATCTTTCACTTGATTAATAATATTACTTTACGAGCATAAGCAACCCACGTAAAGTCACACAATAATATAGTAACAGAGAACAAAAGAACAACCATAAAGCATGAATAAAATAATCAAATAATATTAGCAGGTAAACCCAAAGTCAAACCCTAAGATTCTGATTTCTCCAAAATTCCAGAAAAGTTTCTAAGTTTTTCAGGCGCATGGGAACTATGCAGGCGCATGAGCGCTGCTTAGGTGCATCATCACTATTTGGGCGCATGAGACTTACACTTAGGCATTTTCCTAAGATTTTAGGCGCATGAACCTTTCAGGCGCATGAGACTACACTTAGTCACTCGAGAAACGTTTTGGGTGCATGACACTATTTAGGCGCATGAAATTATACTTGGCTTATCAGGCAAAAGTTTCGGGCGCATGGACACTATTAGGGCGCATGAACCCCCACTTTGGATTTTCTAAGGAAATCCCCAGGCGCATGGGCCCTATTTGGGCGCATGGCCCGTACTTAGGCAGTTTCATGCTATAATCCTAGGTGCATGGGCCCTGTTTGGGCGCATGGCAACCAGTTATGCATTTCTACATTTCAGAATCAACCCAGATCTGTCTCATTACCTGATTGAAGCTTAAACAAACTATTCTAAGCATACCCAACACATAAACAACATAAAACATGAGCATACACACACACACACACACATATATATATATATATATATACACACACACATACGGATACATAAATGAAGCCTTGAAAACCATTTTGATGCATTTTCAGCCCCAAACACCTTTAAAACACAAGAAATACAGGGTCTAGAACTCACCTATATCAGCAAACAAGTAACACTCCTCCAAACTTGCCTGCACTAGAGTTCAAACACATAAAAACAAGCATAAACAAGCACCAAAACACCAAAACACTTAATAATCGATTTCTAAGGGTGAAACCACAAAGAAACCGAACCAATTAACATATAAACACACTAACCTTCGAAGAATGCAGCCTTTCTTTTTCACAACCAAGAGAAACAAGGGTTTTCAGCTCTTTCTTCTTCTTTTCTTTCGGTAGCAGCAGCAACAGAAAGAGCATGGGTGACCATGCTCCTTATACACATCTTTTTGACTTTTTGGTGTACTTTTACACTTTACAACCCTCATCTTTGCACCTTTTTTTATTTCTTCTATATACTTTTTTTTTCTATTTATTTGACCAAGTTTTCGGGTGTTACAAGTCTACCCCCTTAAAGAGGTTTCGTCCCCGAAACTTGTCACTCTTCGAATAAATATGGATAATGTTGTCTCATCTCTTCTTCAGTCTCCCACGTAGACTCGGAACCCTTTCGGTGTTTCCACTGCACACGTAAGCGGAACCACTTTATTCCTCAACCTTTTCTCCTTCCGATCGATGATTGCCACCGGTTGCTCCACATAATTGAATTGTTCATCCACCTCGATATCATCCAGTGGTACAATCATATCCTCGTCGGCTAAGCACTTTCTCAGATGAGATACATGGAATGTCGTGTGAATCCCACCTAACTCATCAGGCAATTCTAGTCGATAGGCCACCTATCCTACTCGTGCCGCGATTCGGAAAGGTCCTTTGTATCTCGGGCTCAGCTTGCCTCTCTTCCTGAACTGGATGATCCCTTTCCAAGGCGAGACCTTCAACATGACTTTATCACCCACATTGAACTCGATTGGTCTATGCCTTTTATCAGCATACGACTTCTGCCTATCTTTGGCTGCCTTCATAAAGGCTTTGATCTTTTTCCAGCTTTTTGGTCGTAGCCTCGATCACCTCGATGCTTCCCAATTCTTTCTGCCCAATGTCTCCCCAACACACGGGCGTTCTACACCTCCTACCGTATAGCATCTCGTATGGTGGCATGCCAATGCTGGCATGATAACTGTTGTTTTACGAGAACTCTGCTAATGGTAAGTGATCATCCCAACTCCCTCCAAAGTCAATCGTGCATGCTCGAAGCATATCCTCGAGCATCTGGATCGTCCTCTCAGACTAACCATCTGTCTGAGGATGGTAAGCCGTACTAATGTGTAGCCTCGTCCCCATTGCATCATGGAATCTCCTCCAAAACTTTGATGTGAACCGGGTGTCACGATCTGACACAATGGACACCGGCACACCGTGACGAGCTACATTCTCCTTGATGAACAGATCCGCCAGTCTCTCAGATGAATATGTCTCGCGGATCGGTAGGAAGTGAGCACTCTTTGTCAAACGGTCGACTATCACCCATATGGTATCGTACCCCCTTGCAGTATGGGGTATCTTCGTGATGAAGTCCATGGTGTTGTGCTCCCACTTCCATTCGGGTATATCCAAGGGTTGGGTCTTCCCGTATGGCATCTGGTGTTCTGCCAAGCAAGTAGGCACTTACTCACATACTCCGTCATGTCGCGTTTCATACCCGGCCACCAGTAATCTTTCTTCATGTCTTGATACATCTTGGTAGCACCAGGATGAATGGAGTATCGAGTCTTATGAGCTTCGTCCATAATTCGCCCACGTAGATCCCCATACCAAGGAATCCACATCCGTCCAAAACGAGTCTTAACCCCGTGGGTGTTCTCTCCCAATTCTATGACTAAACCTCTCATTCGTTCGGAGTTGAGATGATCTTCTTTCAACGCCTCATCTTGGAATTCTCTGACTTACGTCATCACATCCGAGGTCATCACCAACTGATACGCCTTCACCCGGATCGGATCTGGTTTCTCCTTTTGGCTAAGAGCATCGGCCACCACGTTGGCCTTGCCCGGGTGGTAATGGATCTCGCAGTCATAATCCTTGATCAGCTCTAACCACCTCCTCTGCCTCATATTGAGATCCTTCTGCTCAAAGAAGTATTTTAAACTCTTGTGGTTCGTGAAGATTGTGCACTTTGTCCCGTATAAATAGTGCCTCCAAATTTTCAACGCAAAAACCACCGCCGCTAACTCCAACTCATGAGTGGGGTAATTGACTTCGTGGGTCTTCAACTGTCAAGATGCGTATGCTATCACTCTTCCATGCTGCATTAGCACGCAACCCAGTCCCGAATAGGAAGCATCCGAATAGAACACTAAATCCTCACTCCCTTCGGGCAATGTCAAGACAGGAGCCTGAGTTAATTTTGTCTTTAGCTCCTCAAACGCATCCTCCTGTTCCCGTCCCCACACATACTTCACATCCTTGCGTGTCAATTTGGTCAAAGGTGAGACTATCTTGGAAAAGTCTTGAATAAACCTTCGGTAGTAGCCCGCCAAACCCAAGAAACTGCGAATTTCAGATGGCGTCTTTGGAGACTTCCATTGCATCACCGCCTCAACCTCCGCCGGGTCCACCATATTTCCTTCAGCATTAACCACGTGACCCAAAAATTGAACTTCACGCAACCTGAAAGCACACTTAGAGAATTTAGCATACAACTTCTCTATCCTAAGTGTCTCCAACAATTCACGTATGTGGCCGGCATATTCTTCTTCGCTCTTCGAATAAATCAGGATATCATCAATAAATAAAATCACTGATTTATCTAGCATCGGCCGGCATACTCGATTCATCAAATCCATAATGGCAGCTAGCGCGTTAGTTAAACCGAAAGACATAACGAGGAACTCGTAATGTCCATAACGCATGCGAAACGCTGTCTTAGGAATATCTTGTTCTTTCACCTTCAATTGATGGTAGCCAAATCGGAGGTCTATCCTTGAGAACCATCTGGCAACTTGGAGCTGGTCAAACAAGTCATCTATTCTTGGCAATGGATATCTGTTCTTCACCGTCAACTTATTTAACTCCCGGTAGTCTATACACATCCTCATACTACCGTCCTTATTTTTGACGAACAAGACCGGAGCACCCTAAGGAGAGATGCTTGGTTGGATGAACCCCTTGTCCATCAACCCCTGCAGCTGATCCATTAGTTCTTTCATCTCAGAAGGAGCTAACCGATACGGTGCTTTGGCAATGGGCCGAGTACTGGGTATCAGGTCAATCTGAAACTCGATCTCGCGGTCAGGTGGCACACCTGGTAAATCTTCTAGAACACGTCCGGGAAGTCACACACAATAGGCACTTCAGTCAATTGTCGTATTGACGCGTCCGCATCCTTTACATACGCCAGGTAGGCACTACATCCACGTCTCATGCACTTCTCTGCCACCGCCATCAAAATCACCCTCGAAGCCTTTGTAACGCGATCACCAAAAACTGTTACCGAACTCCCATCAAGCTCAACTAATCGAATCATCTTCTTGCGACACACGATGTTTGCCTCATAGGCTGCTAACCAATCCATTCCTAGTACTACATCAAATCCGACTGGGGGCATCTTATATAGTTTAGCAGGGAACCTATGGCCTTCTAATTCTATGCCACAATCTTCAATCATATTAGAAATTCTGGTTGACTTACCAATAGTAGTCTCTACGTCAAAAGGCTCATCAATACTTCTACTACTAACAGGCAACTTAGCACAGAAAGCAGCAGAAATGAAACTCCTACTAGCACCAGAATTAAATAATACAGAGGCACAAGTTTGGTTTACTAGAAACATACTTGACACGACGTCGGGGTCTACCCGAGCTTCCTCTCGGGTCATCGTGAAGGCTCTAGCACTTGCCCTCTTCTCACCTTCTTCAGTCCCCTTCTTGGCCCCGGAGCTCTCAGCTCTCAGCCTCCTGCACTCGTGGTACCTGTGGCCAGTCCCGCCACAGTTATAGCACTTCGCCACCTTACAATCCTTAGCTATATGGTCAGGCTTCCCACACTTGAAGCACACAGTCACTTTCCTCATGCATTCCCCAGTGTGCTCCTTACCACATCGGTCGCACTTCTTCACCCCAGAGCCGGATGACACTGCCCTACGGTCATCCACCCTCATCCTCTTATTATTTGGGGTGAAACCGCCACGCCCAAATCTCTTTCCCCTCCAGTTATTACTACCACCATCTTTCTTCTTCACCTCCACCACCGTTACTTCCCTTTCATCATACAACATCCCCGCCAAATCCACTGCCGACCTGAAAGTGTTTGGCTGGGCAGTAATCAAGTGCCTGTGAATATCAGCCGGCAATCCCTGCACATACCTCTTAATCTTCCTCGACACCGGCGTCACCTGATCCGACACCAGCCTCGCAATTTCGTTAAAATTGGTGGTGTATTGCTGGTGGGTCATGGTTCCCACCTCAAGCTGTAGGAACTCTCTCTCTACCTTGTCTAGTTCCCTGTGAGGACAGAATTCCTCAACAACCAACTTCTTCAAATCTCCCCATCTCATCCTCCCGATGGCCCTGCTGCCCTCGGCTTGGACAATATTGTCCCACCAACACAAAGCCGAGTCAACGAATGAGTGAGTGGAAAATTTCATTTTTTGGTCCTCCCTGCACTCACTAATATCCAACACTGCCTCCATCTCTCTAACCCAGTGGTGGGCAGCTGCAGCGTTACCGTTGCCGTCAAAAGTAGGGGGTTTACACCGTTGGAATGCCCCGTAGCTGCATCCCCTCGCGGTTTCCCGCACCTCTACATCTTCTTCATCACTGGAGGCTCCCCTTTCAACATTCATCTCCTCCTCATCATCATGATCTCCCTCATTCTCCCTTCTCCCAGTAGCATCCCTTCTCTCTTCCTCCTATTCTTTCCTCTCATCCTCCCTTACGGCCGGATCACCTCAGTCACGACAGACGGTAGGATCGTCTGCATGACTTGGTGAACCTTCTCCACCACTGCCTTTTTCACTGAGGCCCTCAGATTGGCACTCTTATCACCTTGTTCTTTGCGGCCCATGGTCTACCAGAACGACCACCCCATGCTCCACCTCTAGAAGCCTTAGATGATCGACCTCCAGCCATCCTCTAACACTATAAGATTCAAACACCAACACGGTCATTCAAGGTAATAGCTCAGTATGTCAAGTATAGTAAGTCCCTAATTACAGTGGCCAGTTATGATTAGCCACTCACTTTACTCTTCATCCCCCAAGCATTTCCTATCCTAACTACATCAGTATTCAAATCTACTAAAGGCACATAAATCAAATAGCACACGCATATAGTACCGATTAACATTAAGAAAAGAATTACCTCATGGCACGTAGCTACTCGGGTTGGCATCCCTCCATTCGTCCCATTCTCAGTTTAAGTTTAGGTTTTGAAAATATTTACCTATTTCTCTTAAACTTTGGCTCTAATACCAACTTGTAAGGTCCCGTTCACGGAGACCTCACAGTTGGTCAATCACAGCATAATTAAATAAAATCATTACAAAATTCATTAAACATTGCAGCGGAATTCAACAACACAAAAACCATTCATTAATTAATAAATTCTGTTGCTAAGCAATACATATATGTTTGTTACCAATTACAAAAGATCATTAGAATACATTACAAAATAACAATGTTATTAATCAAGAACGGATGCCAGTCTTACCCCGACAAGTAGCCTTCCCGAGTGCCATCCTCAGCAATATTTACCTGCCAACTAAAAATGCATAAAAGTCAGCGTTGCTGAGTGAGTTCTAGTATTAAAACAATAAAATACCTTATAGGAGTTGTATATGAAAATACCCTTTAAAATATTGTACATTTCTTTCGTATGACCACACATCATACATACACATTGATAACCCTTATTATTATCTTCGCCATCGTTAATTTCGTATTATCTTTTACTTTTATCTGGGTCCTGTCCCATGCAATACCCCCGACTCATGCCCGAAGACCAATACGGTACCGGGGTACGCGACAATGACTCGGGTCAATCTCATGGATTGAATCCCTTACTATTCTTTTGTGACAACACAGTCACTCACCTCAACCTTGGCATACAAGTCTTTTGTGACAACACAGTCACTCACCTCAACCTTGGCTTATGAGTCTTTTGTGACAACACAGTCACTCACCTCAACTTTGGCATACAAGTCTTTTGTGACAACACAGTCACTCACCTCAACCTTGGCTTACAAGACTTTCATTTGTTCTTTATGTTCCACTTTTCGTTAATATTAATCTTTCACTTGATTAATAATATTACTTTACGAGCATAAGCAACCCACGTAAAGTCACACAAAAATATAGTAACAGAGAACAAAAGAACAACCATAAAGCATGAATAAAATAATCAAATAATATCAGCAGATCAACCCAAAGTCAAACCCTACGATTCTGATTTCTCCAAAATTCCAGAAAATTTTCTATGTTTTTCAGGCGCATGGGAACTATGCAGGCGCATGGGAACTATGCAGGCGCATGAGCGCTGCTTAGGCGCATCATTACTATTTGGGCTCATGAGACTTACACTTAGGCATTTTCCTAAGATTTTAGGCACATGAACCTTTCAGGCGCACGAGACTACACTTAGTCACCCGAGAAAAGTTTTGGGCGCATGACACTATTCAGGCGCATGAAATTATACTAGGCTTATCAGGCAAAAGGTTTGGGCGCATGGACACTATTGGGGCGCATGAACCCCCACTTTGGATTTTCTAAGGAAATCCCCAGGCGCATGGGCCCTATTTGGGCGTATGACCTGTACTTAGGCAATTTCATGCTATAATCCTAGGCGCATGGGCCCTGTTTGGGCGCATGGCAACCAGTTATGCATTTCTACATTTCAGAATCAACCCAGATCTGTTTTATCACCTGTTCGAAGCTTAAACAAACTATTCTAAGCATACCCAACACATAAACAAAATAAAACATGAGCATACACATATATATATATATATATATATATATATATATATATATATATATATATATATATATATACATACGGCTACATAAATGAAGCCTTGAAAACCATTTTGATGCATTTTCAGCCACAAACACCTTTAAAACACAAGAAATACGGGGTCTAGAACTCACCTATATCAGCAAACAGGTAACACTCTTCCAAACTTGCCTGCACTAGAGTTCAAACACCTAAAAACACACATAAACAATCACCAAAACACCAAAACACTTAATAATCGGTTTCTAAGGGTGAAACCACAAAGAAACCGAACCAATTAACATATAAACACACTAACCTTCGAAGAATGCAGCCTTTCTTCTTCACAACCTAAAGAAACAAGGGTTTTCAGCTGTTTCTTCTTCTTTTCTTTCGGTAGCAGCAGCAGCAGAAAGAGCATGGGCGACCATGCCCCTTATACACATCTTTTTGACTTTTTGGTGTACTTTTACACTTTACACCCCTCATCTTTGCCCCTTCTTTTATTTCTTCTATATACTTTTCTTTTCTATTTATTTGATTAAGTTTTCGGGTGTTACACCTTAGGTGTAAGTGTTTGTTATACTGATCCTTACAGCATAATTATGGTGTAAATATACATTACAATTAACATGTTATCACAATAAAAAGAAGTAAAAAAAAAAAGAAAAAACTTTACCCAAAGTTACATTTATGCATGTGAGTGGATATTATGGGGGTATTAATACGATCTCAAGCACTAATAATTAATGGGCATTAAGATTCATTTTTTTATGTTAGATGTCATGAATACATGTAGCTATTATGTTTTCCAAAAATGCTTACATCATTTGATAAATTAAAACCATATTATAGCATTACTTGCATGAGTAGCAGGTCCATACATTAAGTACTAATCACGAATAATGATTGACGTGCTTCTAAATACGTTCTATGTATTTGGATTGTCTTTTTCATTAACAAACCTCCGTTACATTTCGATCCCTCTTTGTATGTGTCATATGAATGTTTTAGTGATATTTATTGTCAAACTTTTGTGCTCTGAGCAGAATATTATATTGTCATATTTGTCTATTATACACAAAGAAAATGATAGTACATGACATGAATTCACATATTTACTAAATAAGTGTCAAGGAACGTGTGAGGATGATAAACAAGTGAAAAGATGATACCCAACAAAGAGTCATATTTCATCTAACTTTAAGGTTCTTCTGATTTAAACAAAGCCGAATACACGAGCAAAAGTAATTATCATATGAATTTAAGGCTTTTCCGATTGGAAGAATGCTTGAGACGCGAGCAAAAGCATAAACACGACCAAGATACATCGCATAACATGTCTATTGAAGTGAAATGGTTTTAACTTGGTTAAAAATAGATATTTTTGTGATTTTCTCTTCTTTTTATCTTGATAACCAAAGTTTTGAGTACGATTTTATCCAATGGATTAAAAGACAAACTAAGTTAGAGGTTGTTTGCCAGCATCTGAATCAGCCTCTTAGTGGTTCAGATGTTTGAATGATTCAGCACTTAATGGTTCAAACTGTTTGTTTAGCGAGCAAATGTCGGAATGGTTCAAACATTTGCCTCTAAATGGTTAAGCATTATATTAATGTTGAATGGTTAAGCATTATATTAGTGCTGAATGGTTAAGAGGTCTAATGCTAAATGGTTAAGAGGTTTAATGCTGAATGGTTAAGACCTCTTATCTGAATTGGTCAGATATTTGCCTTTGAATAGTTAAGCGATATACTAGCTCTTAATGGTTCAGACCTCTTAATGGTTCAGACATTTTAATGATTCAGACTTCTTATTGATTCAGCACTTAATTATTTAAAAATTACCAAATAACCCCTTAATAATATGCGATTTTTATCCGATGGATTAAAAGGCAAACTAAGTTAACATGTTAGCGATTTTATACTTAAACCACGCATTATATGAACCGTCGCTCTCATAATATAATATTTCTCTTAAGGTACACATACTTAAACGATATTTTTCTTAATAGTTAGGTATTAAAATTTGAAATATTAAAATGCCGTATGAATTATGTTGCAAATAACAATTCAATGAGCCATTAATGAAGATAAGAAATTAATTCAAAATATAATTGACACCTTTCAATTACTTGAACAATGCGTGTTGGCTATAGGGACCAATCATAACGATTGACGATACTATAAAAGCTGACCTTTTAAGCCTAAAATTGAAAAATGTATAGAAAAAAAAGTGCTTGACTCTAACATTCATGTCTCATCAAGTTATGGGCAACTAGTAAAGCCAAAATAAAAGAAAAAACAAAAGTCGATCAATATGATAAAATAAAATGAGTACTGAGGTGAAAGCTAACAAAATTGAGATTAACCATACACGAGGTAAATTCTAATGTCATTGTCTATTTGCATATCGATATGATATAAAATACACGTGTAGCTAGGGCTGCAAATGAACTGAAAGTTCAGCGAACTGTTCGTGAACTGTTCGGCGGAAAGTTCGTTTATGTTCGTTCGTTTAGTAAATGAACGAACACGAACACGAAAAATTCGTTCGTTTAGTTAAATGAACGAACATGAACACAAGCCGTGTTCGTTCATTTATGTTCGTGAACGTTCGATAATGTGTTCGTTTATATTCGTTAATGTTTGTTCGTAAACGTTTGATAATGTGTTCGTTTATGTTCGTTAATGTGTTCGATTATGTTTTTAATTTTTGTCTTAGTTATTTTTATGACCAGTATGTCAAGTGTTTTTGGATATTTATGTTACGTGTTTATTTATTTTTAATAAATTTTATGATGAAAATGCTGATTTTATTCTAAAATAAATATGTGATCATTTGTATTCGTTTGTATTCATGGACTTCTTTGTGTTCGTCATGTTCATGAACATTTGTTTGTTTTCGTTTGATTTGTTTGTGTTCGTTTGCGTTCGGTAATTGTTCGTGAACAGTTCATGAACATGTTCATTTCCTTAATAAACAAACACGAACAAGGAAACCCGTTCAGTAAGTGTTCGTGAACAGTTCATGAACAAGTTTATTTCTTAATGAACGAATACGAACAAGACCTTGTTCGTGTTCGTTCGGTTCATTTGCAGCCCTAAGTGTAGCTTTTTTATTTTATATGATATCATAACTTTCAAATTAACGTGTTTTTTTTCTTCTTCTACCCATGTGTTTAAGTTTTATCATAAATCTTGATGTATTGTTTGTCATATTTTTCTTTCTTGTGTGATGATTTTTTTAAGTTTTATTTGTTTAATTTCTTTTACTTTTTTTATCAAAAAAAGTTTTTTCCCCGCATCTAGCTTTCCAATATTTTAAAATTTTGCCGCTTTCATTCAAAAAGGGTAATTTTGTTAATTTTAAATTTTAAATTGAAGAAATTATGTAACTTTGCATATTAAAATAAAATTTTAATTTATTTTTATGTATTGCAATAAAACTTCATTCATGTATTATTGTTTCATTCACAAAATCTACATCGGGCATTTCATTTTTTCATCTTCGAACTTTTTATCATCGACTGAATCGGAAGATTGTCAACTTTATTGGTTGTGAAAAAAGATGAAGCTAGTTTCTAGTGGTGGTTTGAAATCCATTGGGAAGAGGTTGTATGATGGAGATCATCGTCATTAGTAGTCATCTCTCCTATATTGTGATTTAATTTCACTCGATTAGAGGCATATAATTTGAGGTTCTTGTTTTGTATTTTAAAGGCTAATTTTGTTAATTTATATTTTTAATATTTTAAATTATGGAGTTAATGTTTTTGGATGAAAATAACAACTTATTAAAATACCAAAGATCACTTTTATTAAATAAAAATAATAAATATGATTAAACCACATTAAAGAAAACTAAAATCTTTTTTACTCTAATAAAATGGTAAATGGGGGTGTCACGTGTCACCGTCACATTCATTCTCATCAAACTTTTTCCGCTTCTCTCTTCTATTAAATAATTACATTAATTACTAATAATATTATTTATTTATTTTTACATTATAATTAGTTTTTTAATAAATTAAGAAAGAGAACTTTTTATTAAAGTTCTTTCTATAGAAATAGTTTTTTATAAAAAAATTTTTCTAAAAAATCAAACTATTTTTACGTAATATTTTAAAATTGGTTTTTTAAAGCAAATTTTTTATAAAAAATAATTAAAATAGGAAGTTATAGTAAAAAAATATTTAAAAATAAAAAAAAATTAAAACGCTATTTTGAAACAAAATGTTTACTTTATCTTTGAAAAAAACAATAAAACTTTAAAAGTTCATATTATTGTTTTATTACTTATAATTATTACACATACGTAATGTCAATCATATCATATCTTAGTATATTGTTTTATAATTAATAATTTTCATTTTATTTAATATTTTATTTATCTAATCCGTGTAATACATAGGTTTATTAAAGATAGTTTGTTATACGGGAGTAAATATAATTGGACGATGTGGAGAAAGGACGTATGATATCGTTGATCTTTACCATATTTAGATATGGAAATATGAAATAGAACCACCGTTGTTACTTGGTAGGAATCATATTTCTCGAGGAGCGGTTCCTTTTGGAGTGTTTGGGATTTTATAATCACCTAATATTTTGTGTCGATATACGACCTAATTTTTATTAAATGGTAAAGGCTAATGGGTTCTTCAGTGTTTTACGGTGGCTTGTTTTAAAATCAAATTTATGTTAAAACGATTTCAAATTTACTATGCCGTAATGGTATTTAGAAATAAGTATGTTGTGGTCCTATATTTGTAACCTAAAAGAAACCGCGTTACACATTTATACTAATAAATCAAATATTTAAACGTCACATGTCATTTTTTTAAGTTATCCACATATATTTCATCTAGAATTTGGACATATGTATTCAATACAATGAGTGTTATAAATTTATATATATATATATATATATATATATATATATATATATATATATATATATATATAGTTTTCTTAATAAATATCTATTTACTATTATGTTAATTAATTAATTTTTTTCTAAAAATAATTAAAATTAATGTTTAATAAGAGCTAATTTTATTAAAATTTAATTTAATTTCTAGCTAATGATTATTAAAAATTAAAATACTTTAAGCATCGTACTTTTTAAGCAAACATGTTTAAAATATCAAGATTAACGAAGTCAAATGATTACAATTAGCGATTGCTCACTATAAAACAATATCTCTACTTCAATGTACATCACTGTTTAATTTTCTCAAATATATGTATGTTTTACTACATCCAAATCTTATATTTACAATTTCATACTTATTATTTTAACCCGTATAACACACGGTATTTAACCTAGTTTAATATGTAGTATAATAGTATAAATATATATCTTGTGTAATTTATAAAATTTTAATAAAAAGTTTCTTAGTGATCAAATTATTTTTAAACTTTTTGAATGAAAGTAGTTTAACGTATAACATGTCTTTTTTTCGAATATTATTTTGTGTTTTTAAAAATATAAGGGTGACATTATCATTTGACATATTTGTTCTTATCAAACTTGGGCATGAGTAAATAAAAAATAGAATAATTTAATACATAACTGACTTATAAAAGGGTAACTTTTAAATATCTTTTAAATATAACTTTTAAATATATTTTTAGAATAATTTAACTTTTTTTCAAACTTCTATAAATATACTTTTAAATTCCATTCACGTATGAATCCTATTTGATTGTAATGAAACATCGTAATATCTTCCTACTCTAATAAAATAATAACTAGCATAGACACTTGTCAACATTATATTTTTTCTTATCACTTTTTTTTATTAAATTTTTTTCGCTTCTCTCTCCTATTACTAATAATATTATTTAATTTATTTTTAAACTAAAAACATTTATTAAGAAAGAAATAATATTATTGATGTTATTTCTAAATGTGCAAATTTTTATAAAATAAGGATTTTTAAAACATCAAGCTTTATTAAAAATATAAAATAATTTAAAATTGGTATTTTTAAAAATAAAACTTATATAAACAAAAACTAATTAAATTTAAAATTATAATTAGAAAGTTTTTAAAAATAATATTTTTTTAAACGTTTGTTTTGAAATATAATTGTCATCCTGTTTATAATAAGGAATGTTTCAATCAAATATTATTTTAGAATATCATCATATAAATAATAAGTTTTTATTATATTTAATTATTTTATTTATAAAACCCGTGTAATATAGGTATAATTATGTTTGGTGCATGTTAAGAGCTTGACGCTCTATGGGTTTGAAGTCTCTTTTAACTATCTTGTAATTGTATTTAGAGTCTCACTTATATCCATGTTATCATGTTTGAGTATAATATTACTATATCAAAAAAGAAAAAAAATTTAAATGTCAATACTACATATATAGTATTACAATACATCATAAATATAATATGTCGTACAACACATATGTAGTTTGATATACTACATATATGCAGCACATATATAATACATGAATATTATATCTAGATTAAATATAAAAATAATTATGATATTATAGTGCAATTTAAAAAAAAAATATCGTATGAAAAGTTACAGACGTTTAAAGAAAAAATGAGATTAGTTCTTAAGTTCTTGAATTAAAATTAGTTTTCACACGATCCTCTTCCTAAAATCTTATAACAAACAATTAAATAAAATGATTTGATTTTTCACTTCCAACAAAACGTTTAAAGATTATTTATTTACTATCATATTAATTTACTTATTAAAATAAATGCAAAATTTTGATAAATAATCTTGTTTGTGTCGACTACAGATGAAAATATAATATCAAAGATATTACTTTGTAGTCTATTATAGTTTATAATTAAACTGATCATTAGACGTAATTATAAAAGGTAAATACATGTTCGGTTGTGTGGTTTTGTATCTGTTTTTTTCTGTTTTGATTTAAAGCAAAAACCAAAACCGTACTAGAAATATTGGTTTTGAAAAAAAAAGTAAAATCAACCCGTTCGTTTTCGATTGGTTTGGGTTTTTTCCGGTTTAATTGTACCACTAAATTTGGTTACGGATCTATTATTTTAGTTTCACGCCAACTTCTATTGATTTTTCAAATTAGGATTTTTCAAGAACTAGAACTGATAAACCAACTGTAAAAACTATGGGCTTCTTAACTATGTTGATTTTTCAAGGACGGATGAAGAGCTTCTCTGTACAAAATACTCCTCTATCTTTGCTCTTGCTAAAGTAAAAATCCAAAATCAAGATTAGTTGTAAAAGAAATGATAGTCTAATCTCGGTGGGATGGGACTGGAAGAGAGGCCCGGTTACGGACCAGAAATGGGGTGAGATTGGAGATCTCACGAGTCTACTCAATATGTCTGATAACTAGGACAAATGGGTGTGGATCAACGATCAAAATTCATATTTCTCAGTTAAATCGGTTAGGCTTCAAAATTTTAAGCTCAATGACTTGTCGGCTTGGGTTTGGTCCATTCTGTGAAATAATCGGGCCCCCTCAAACGTGACAACTACTTCATGTGGAGGACTAACTTGGAGAGGATTCCATCTAAATACGGTTTGACTAGAAGAGGGATTGAGATTCAAAGTCGTATATGCGCTAATTGTGATTATCTGGATGAAGATGTGTCCCACCTTTTACTTGCTTTCTCATTTGCAAGTAGAGTGTGGGACAAAATTTTTACTAGGCTTAACAATGTCATTGAAGATGTTATTGGAAATCCTTCGTTTGAGTGTACCATAGACATTCAGTATAGATTGTGTGATTTTAACCTTCGTGATATAGTTTCTTAAGTTTTCCTCCTTATGCTGCATTCATTTTTTTGTTTTGATAAGGGCCACCTTTAAAGGTATGTAGAAAAAGAAAAATGAAATTTTTAAAAAGCTAAATGCTAAGGACAGAAACAATCGTAAAATATATGCTTGTCTCACAACAATTGTATGAGCAAGTAATTTATGATTTGTATATCAAATATGCCCTCTCACCCATCAGACCACTTTTTTAAATTGATTTATCATGTTTGGTCCGTAACTCTGGTAACATAACAAACCACATCCTTGTCATTTACTCTTTATATATATCTCGTACATACTTCATAAATAAAAAAGTGAATTTAAAATTACAAATATTATATTTGATGCGTTGGTGAGCCCTGCGGTAGGACATGTGGGTTTGAAGCTAACAATACCGAAATACTTTGTGTGATGTGGATGTGGATGTGAATGGGTGTGGTTGCCTTTTGTCTTTTAACGGGGGAGGTCTCGACTGTTTCTTGAACCAATCAATATTCCCCATAATTCTAAACCTTCTTTTATATCCCCTAGGAATGCCCAATCTATGAAATGCACACATCTTTAAATTACCTACAAAAAAAAACATATTTATAAATATTCCATGGAAGTTAAGTAAAATAGATTTTAATATTTCTTTAAACAGATCTTTATCTATTTGTACTGATCAGTTATACATATGTTTTGTAAGATGTAAACCCTTGACCATTAAATAGAAAAGATGTATATTACCACTGGCATATTTTGTCAAATAACGGTTTAAATGGGTAGCCTAAAGATGCATATCAACAAATGTTGTCGCCAGGATCTTATACTTTTTCTTTGAGTAAATTACAAATCGTATCTTTTATTAATGTACGGAATTGCATTGTATGTCTTTTAGTTTTAATAATTACATACAATGTCATTTTTATTAATAGATTTACACATATATTGTCCTTTATACTAACTCTCATTTAAATTTATAGTTAACTCAGTTATGTGCCTTCTCACATGAGGGGTATTTTTGTCATTTGCTTTTCATGTCTAATATATTGAAAAATTTTATAGAAAAAATTTTTAAATGAAAATTTTTAAAAAATATTTAACAGTTATGTAAGTCGGTGAAACCAATCTCTCTTAGTGGGTTTTCATTCGACTAGTCGTAAAAAATTTACTGACAATTACTAAAGTAAGAAGTCGAAGTCGCAAATCAACTAAAAGATCTGGAAATCAACATTAAACACAAAAAAATACTCATCAATACTTTATCAACTACTCACATCAACAAATAATGAAAAATCAATAAGTACCACAAACTTAGAGATAGCGTATGATTCTTTGAATTGCTTATATAATTACAAAAGTAAAAAAATAAACTGTGAGTTGTTCGTTAATCACACAACAACATAAGCCGGAAATTCAAATAGCAACGAATTACAAAAAGCGAATTAGCGATTTGAATCATACCATCGTTAAAATTCATAACTGAGTTAACTGTATATTTAAATGAAAGTTAGTGTAAATGGCTATAGGTGTACATATATTTTTAAAAAAGAATATTAATTATTAAAACTAAAGAACATACCATGCAATTTCGTATATTAATAAAGGACGTAATTTGTAATTTACTCTTTTTTTTTTTTGATATTATCGCTAAATGAAGTTGTTAAAAATATTTTTTGAATTTAGAACAAATAGTTATCTGAAATTAAGTTTCGAAAGTGATCATTTGCTGAATTTATATTCATAAATCCATTTTTGGTGTTTTGGTATAAGGAAACTGATTCAAGTTTTTTGATCATCTCGCAGCCAAATAGTAAGTACAGGAATAATTGCAAGAAAACTAATTTGGAATATGTGTTTGTTAATAACCATTTTAATATTTGAATAACTTTAAATTTTCACACATTATAAAGATGATAATCTAATTAACAATAATTTTCACATTTTCAAACAACGAAAGCACATCAAACACATCAAACTAGATTATAGTAATTTATTTCTTTTACAACTAATAATCTTATGTTCTATAATAAATCTCAAAAGTAGTCAAACACCGTAAAAACATATTACATATGAATAAATCTTTTGTTTGACATCTATATTTGTTTATATGATAACTCATATAGGGGGGGGGGGGTGTTAAATCAGAACTTTTTTTTGTGAATTTCTATTAATTAATGTGAGCTACAAGTTTTTAATAGCAAAAAAGTAAATAACGAAAACATAATAAGAAAATTAAAAAATAAAAAATAACATAAAAATTTAAAAGATAAAAAAACAAAAATATTTCACTTGTTTTCCTATTTCATAAATAAAGATATCAAAAATCATTTTATTTACTAACTTCGTTTTATACATGTGTAAAATCAGATTTACACATGTGTAAATAAAGGGTAGATGATTTTTTAAATATATCAATATGGTACGCGTTGGAAGGATATAAAAAAACTACTAACTTTTATAGTAAATATTTTAATAAAAATATAATATCGTGAAAAAAGTTATGAACTTTTTTTTTATAGAAACTAGAAATAATATGTGATTTGCAAGTGATGTTAAATGTGTGACTCATATTAGTTTTTAGAATTCTCATAAAAATGGTGGTTATTAAGATAACTCTTCCTTACCCATATATTAAATTATATCGTTAACAATATTATAACATATAAACACAAAATTAATAAAGCTGCTTTTAACAACAAATTCACACATACTCTAAATATACTCTTAAATCTTAAATATATATTATTTGTCCATACCACAGCTTGAATTCTCAAACTTTTTGAAGGGACTCATACAACGCAACTTGGGTACCGTTGGGTCAAATGCCCATTTTTATTATATAAAAGTGTTTACTTGGATCATGAAGAAAAAATACAAAAATACATCTAAAATATTTAAATCCTATCCTCAATGGGCTTTTATTAATATACTGCATTTCGTAACCCAATTGTTCCATACAGCCCAGAGCCCAGAGCCCAGTGCCCCAGTTTAAGAATCATGGCTTCGAAATTTGTCAACCACAATCCCAGATAGATTTATCCTGTTTCTAATGAATCAGCATATCAAGCTTACATTTTCTAGCTATAAACACATACTCTTTACACATACTCTATCCCTAAGATCAACATACCAGTATTTTATAGAATTAAAATATACAACATTTGATTAGGGGGTATATTATTTTACCACCAAGTTGTCCACATACAAAAACATCGAACTTTTTCGTGTGTTATCTCCTGTACTTGTGGTTGCTAATAGCTTACGGTATGTTGATTCTTATCCCGGAAGTAAGTGCTAGATTGTATAGAAATCAAAGTTTCTCTATATTATTTTTCAAAAGTTTATACAATTTTGTAAGTATAGAGAATGATATATTTGATTGCCCTTTCTACAACACTATGCATTTTATACATTTGTCTCATCTTCAAATACCATATCAATGAAAAGATTAATCCAACCTTAAGTTTGACCATGTAATTTCTTAGTCTTATCTTTACACTTCATGCTAGCTCAAGTCCAATTTGAGTTTCACTTTAAAGATACATCAACTTTTCCAAATTTCTTACTGCAAAACAGTTGTATTAGTCTCACATTCTTATTGACTTATATATGCTAGGTTAAGATAAAAAAAATAATATAATTAAAAAAGTACTAAGAAAACATAAACTACTTAAAAGTCAAAATCATTTTAATACGCCTACTAAATCTCTTAAGGAAAATCTACTTTTAACATTATGTAAGGGAGGGAGGGGCACGCTATTCATATCCTCCGCCATAAGACCAGACTACAATCTTGTGTAATATACGTGTTGAATAAATATAATGTTATATAGTTAACAATATAAAAATAATGTCTTAAACATCGTGTATTATACGGATTGAATAAACTTATGTATTACATATATTTGAAAATTTGAGGTTAACATATTTGAAATTTTTTAGAAATCTGTCATAAAAAACATTTAATATCATTATTCTTCCTTTTTCTCTTAATATATTAACAGATATAATTTTACACTTGATTATATTTGAAGATTAAATAGAAACTTTTGAGTAAAAAAATAAATAATAATAAATTCATCTAGTTAATGTTATAATTATTTGGGTAACCAACGGTTAGAGTTTGATTATCATATTAAAGTTTTTAAAAATAACTCATTTAATTATGTATAGTTATTAATGAATAGTTATTATAGTATTCATAATTAATTTATTTATAACATAACAAACATATAAAAATAATTTTGTTGATATTCTTTTTATATATTATATTACCAGCAGTAAGTGTAACCGCTGGTAAAACTTATCTCGATCGTTGGATCACGCTGAAATCAAATCCTGACCGTTTAAACTCGACGGTTACGGCGGTTACAGGGTGGTTTTGAGCGGTTATCTTGGGCAGTTTTCCTCCCCTACGTCTCCATAGGTTTCTTCCCTAACTTCTGATCACTTTCTCAATCGCCTGCACTCCTCCTTTTAAGTCCCGCACAAGTTACAAATCGTCATAAGTGAGGATACAATCTAGGATTTCAAAAATCAAGATCTGCAAATCATCATCGCATAGATCAGTTTCGTCTCTTGAATCCATGCTCATCTTCCCCTCGATCATCATTCATCCCCTTGATTTTGGTTAGCAATATTTAAATCAAATCCATATTTTTTTATATTTTTTAAAAACATGTATACATATGCGTACATGGGTTGAAGTGCATTGTAAGCGGGTCCACGATGGTGAGAGGAGGTGACCTCTTAGATCGTAAAGTATCTGTGACACCGGGTAATTCCAAGTTAATCCAGTTACCTTCATTAGTAACATTCCGCTAACCTAGTTAACTCAATGAAGTCCTGCATGCAAGTCACGTGTATTCACACAAAAGTATGTTCTCGAACGTTGGTGATCAAAATGAAATATAATATTCATGAGCAGTTAATTAAACATAATTTTGTAAATTTATATGATTTGTGGTAAAGGTATATGTATTGTTATTCGATGAAATTGTGTAATACGTGATTTCATGATACATGTAAATTATACGTTGTGCCTTAAATATATACATAAGAAGACGCCGTCGACATAATATATGAATGCTCGTTTATTAAATTCAAGATGTTAGACTTCGTTAGTTAGTTTGGTTCTTATAAAATAGCAAAAGCCCGACTCGAAGTCCAATAAAAGCCCGCCTAAGTTCAACTACACTATTTAATAAAAAAAACCGAACCCTAACCCCCACTCACCCAAAAATTGTTCACCACAACCTCCATTCCCGTTTTCAAGAACATTGCAGCAGAGATCCGACGACCGCGGAGATCTAACCGTCGGATGGACGCCAAATTTTTACAAAAGCTTCTAGACACATAGACGAAGGTATTCGCCATTGGGATTTTGATTTCAAAGCCTAGAGGCCTAGTTGTTTATTTTTCCGAACAGAGCAGTGCGCCAGGGAAGTTTTCCGGCGACTACTGAGATTTTGGCCGGCAGATACGGCAGCGACCGGTTTCGACAAGTGGAGGTGATGGTAGAGCTCTATGATACGGATGCGTGGTCGCTTGAATCACTCAATTTAGAGTTCGTTTGATATGGTTTCGACCTCCATTTGTATTTAGTCCAATTCGGGTATGGTTTGTGGACGTTTCGAGCAACGGGGATTCTTCCACTAATAAAGACTTACGCTAATTCGTTGTTGCGTACTACATTTGTTGTGCACCCCGAAGGTGAGTGACACTACTTTACTTACTTTCTTACTCCGTTAAGGAGGGATAGCATGCGGTACCTTTACTTTTGGATTAGTAAAATTGTGTGATCACATGCATGTTTAGTGTATGTACATAGCCTTACTTTTCGGACCGTTAATTACATTACTTAGCGAGGAAATTTTTAGTAGTACTACTGGGTCTGACAAACCCCACCCGGGCTGGTCGTGCCAGCATAACTGGAGGTTAAACGGGTGTTAAATTGTCCTATCATACCGTGTCTGGGAGACATTGGCTTAAGGCTCTACCTTACTTACATCACTGTCAGCTTTGGTCGCGAATACTTTGTACACTAGCGTTGTATGAACAGTAGTCTAGGTAACTAATTTGATATACTTTGTTTACTAGATCTGCATTTAAACTTACTTTCTGGTTTTTACAAACTTATGAACTCACCAACATTATGTTGAAACTCTTAAACATGCTTTCTCACAGGTCATCGAGGTTAGCTGACACACTAGGCCATTTAGTTCAGTATCATGCAACATTTTTGAGTCACAAACTCTAATTCATGCTTTTATTTTACATATCGGCTTTTGCGCATGTTTGCGCAGACTTCATTTACTTTACTTTTAAAGTTTGGTTTTAAACTGCTTTACGCTTCCGCATCTTACTTTGAACTTGAACTTTGGTTTGGCTTGCATTAAATAGTCCATTACTATGTATGGTTTTGAAAATCATAAAGAGTCGTTTTGTGTAACTAGTGGCTGAGATCCTGGTTTGTAACACTTTCGCGGTAACACCTCGCTCGTGGAAAATTGAGGGTGTTACAGATTGGTATCAGAGCTATTGGTTATAACAAACTAGGAATTGCATTGCATTGCATTCTAGACTACAACCTTACACAGCTTTAGTTACATACACTTATTTTCCATTATTTATGACCTATATACATGAGAATTACACATACATACACTTGACTTGTAGGATGTCATTCTCTGTTAACTCTTGTCATTCTTCTGTCAAAAGAGTTGCTAGTTTTAATTCCCATCCATCTCTTTCTCTTCACCCTACCTCATTCTCTACCTTAGCCTAAAAGACATTGTCTCGAATCCAAGTATGATAGACCCAATTATGGACAACATTTCAGTATCCTTAATCGCCCTACTCCGCGTGATTGGGCTAACTTTTTGGACTACATCAATAAGATGATTCGTCGTGAGAATGGCCCACCTCCACCGACCAATGACAATAACCCGTCTTCACTGGCCTTATCCTACTTCCAGCCCAAGCTTGTGGGCTTTGTATGAGGTACATTACATGGAGGAAGACCTTTGCACATGTTATTGCAGAAATCCATTGACATAGAGGTGAAATCACCTTTCCGAGCTATGGGCTTACGTCTTTGACCAATATTCTTAGAAACATAGATTGAACTTGAAGTTGAGAGCACCTTACTCATTGCATACTCGAACGTTGCTCTGACTCGAATAACAGAACTACTTAGCTTCTTCTAGTAACTTATATCAATGAACCAGTTTCATTTTTGGAGGTCATATCTCATGAGCATGGTTCCATCCAATGTCCACAAGACTTTCATAGAGTATTTCAACTTGAGTAAGTACTTGTAATAAACAATTCCCGATTACTCTTCCTTGTATAACTACTAGTTGTTTAAACTGTGATTGATCACTAAGCTTTTGATGGCCTTATGTCTTGGACAATGCCCCATACTCGACAATTCCCACTTTTAAAAATAGATAGGAGGAACTACAATGAGCATGCAAGACATGTCACTATCATGGGTGCACACGAGATAGTAATTTGTAGTGCATGAGAATCCTGGTAAGACCTAGTGTATGGATAAGTGGTCCTTATCTGAAAACTTTATCAATTTAAGTTCCGTTATCAATAGAAGTTCTCGTAACCCGCTCAATGATTAGCTGGTATCGTTAAATCCGTTCATCAGCTGATGGACGCAACCATTGGGTTGAAGAGGTTTATGGACACCTTGAACTACTGTCAATGTAATCCATCTAATATTCACTTGCATAAGGGTAGTTATGAACCCAAAATTTTCATCAAAAATTTTTGAAGCTATCATGAGTTGAAATTTTATAAGAATCTTAAGGCAAGCCTTCGACGTTGACCTGTAAGCATAATACGCAACACCCCTCGAAAGTTTACTCCTATTCCCTTATGCTTCAGCTACAAATTCCCTCCTGACCCTATCACTCTATACTTTGACTAATTCTTAGTTTAATTTAATTTAAAACCTAACGTATCCAATTCCATAAGGGGATTCTTATAATATTTTTGTTGTCTCGAGGAAAAGGAGAAATAGAAAACCAAATAAATCAACACTCAGATGAACGCGATATTACGATAGATATCTTTACTCTTCTGAGCAAATGCTTTTTTCTTAGCCATTGTAATGACCAATGCTCACCTTATACACACGACTTCCACCGAAAGTATCAGCGGGATTTCACAGATTTGCTTAGTAGTGCGATGGTACTCTGACTCTAAGGGAAATCAATGGCTGAGTAATTGAAACACTAAGCGTGCATGAAATTATTCCTTTAACCCTATTAGTCACGTAACCCGATTCGCTAGTATTACCTATGACTGTATTTGGGGATTATTTTCCTCCTTCTCTAAGTAAGACTTTTGATCTCTAACCAAGTAGTCTATGACCACCAAGGTGACACTTGAATTAACTGGGAAAGCCAATTTTACAAGTCATCTCTAACGTTTGTTAGAACAAGCAGTCGAAAAGTGGTACAAAAACTTTCATCACCAATTCACCCTCACCTGATTTGAGTCTTTAATAATTTCAATACCTATTGACTGCCCTACGTGGTGAAAACAATTCGATTTATAAAAAGGTTTGAATGTATAAACCCAAACTAACTTCTAACATTTGGATGCGCTTACATAATGATGTGGTTAATTTCAAACCTATACCTCGGTTGGAACTAATTGGACTATCTCCCTTAAGTAAACAATAGAGAAAGTTGTTGACTCTATTCGGAGGGATTGATCAAGCAACCATAATGACCATGAACCACGAAGACTTCATTTATTCCTCCATTATGCTTTTACATCAAGAATGGTCTAACACTCCTTCTAGCTTGTCAGTTTGCTACGCATCCAAGGGTTGAGCACAAAAATCATGATGTCATCTCGTTTAATTTACCAAATCCACATTCACCATATATTTTCCTAGTTTTCATCCCCAACTATACACAAGAATCCTTGAACTTAGTACTTATGATGGCTACCTGAGTCGATACTTATGAAAACGCACCTTAAAGCATAAAGTATTAAAAACCTTTAATTGAGATATATTTTTGAATAATTCCTTCATCAACCTTTGCATCATTTGTTACTTTCATCAAAAAAAAAAAGAAACCTAACTAGAATTTGACATGCTCTACAAAGTGGTGTACCTCGTATGCAGCTTGCTCTCATTACGTCCTTCATATCTCCTCGAAACAGTACCCTGAATTGAGGCTCTTTCATATAAGAAATTGTTTCTAAACTCGAAGCATCATATATCGCAAACTTAACAGTTTGACCCGTAATGCAAGTATCTGTTAAGCCAGCACTTGCAAATCAACGTAAGGCATCCCGTCTTCAAAACTCCTCAACCATGATAACCAAACTATTAAATCTGTAACTCACGATATTTGACGACTTGATTGACAAGGTAACTACCCCTATGGACACATAACAATCTTTGCTAGATGAAATATCTAATCTTTATCTCTTTGAAAAACTGAGTAAAGAATTAAGTTAATCCACTCTCTGCTCGTTGCAGTGGCCAATGGCAAAGTAACGGTTGGTTATGAAAGAATTGGCACTTACAATGTGCTTGTAATGTTGTGGGTTAGCTGCAGTAAACCTTATATATAAATACCAACAGTGCTTTGATGGTGGAGACCGGAGCCGGATCAGTATCCGACTATAGAGCTAGAAACATAATCATTCCTGCCTTAATCTTAGACTGGAACCCGAACCGAAGAAGCAGATAGCAAAAGCTACCTTTCGATCCTGATACACTCGTTTGGGTGGAGGGAGAATCTTGACAGCATTGACTAATGACAAACATGAACCCGAACACTAGTCCATGATATGTCTCATAATTGACTAATGTCAATTCGCTCATGACTAACGATTCAATGTCATACTTTAGATACACGCCTGGCCTATTGATTGAATGGCAAAATAAATTAGTTCATACTCTCGCTAAATTTCCTTACCTAGACCTTGATATGTCTCAATTCTTTAATTAAACCTCCATTTGAACTTGGACGTCTTTCACTAAATGTCACCATATTGAACTACGTCCCTTGTTCTACCTAATGATGACTAACTCTCAAACTAAAGTTAACGAATGGATACAACCCGTCGATGAACAAGTTAAGAATACGGACCGAGAGATTAGGTGATACACGAGTATTCGAGACTATTCAAAACCAAAATGTCAAATGCTGAAAATACTAGTCAAATTTCAAGACGAAATTCCTTTCAACAAGGGGGATGATATCACAACCCTAAATTTTTCATTTCTATTTCATTCCATTACTAATCTGACTTAATTTTCGGAAAGAAAATTCTTTCAACAAGTAGATGACGTGACACCTGGTAATTCCAAGTTAATCCAGTTACCTTCATTAGTAACATTCCGCTAACCTAGTTAACTCAATGAAGTCCTGCATGCAAGTCACGTGTCTTCACACAAAAGTATGTTCTCGAACGTTGGTGATCAAAATGAAATATAATATTCATGAGCAGTTAATTAAACATAATTTTGTAAATTTATATGATTTGTGCTAAAGGTATATGTATTGTTATTCGATGAAATTGTTTAATACGTGATTTCATGATACATGTAAATTATACGTTGTGCCTTAAATATATACATAAGAAGACGTCGTCGACATAATATATGAATGCTCGTTTATTAAATTCAAGATGTTAGACTTCGTTAGTTAGTTTGGTTCTTGTAAAATAGCAAAAGCCCGACTCGAAGTCCAATAAAAGCCCGCCTAAGTTCAACTACACTATTTAATAAAAAAATAACCGAACCCTAACCCCCACTCACCCAAAAATCGTTCACCACAACCTCCATTCCCGTTTTCAAGAACATTGCAGCAGAGATCCGACGACCGCGGAGATCTAACCGTCGGATGGACGCCAAATTTTTACAAAAGCTTCTAGACACATAGGCGAAGGTATTCGCCATTGGGATTTTGATTTCAAAGCCTAGAGGCCTAGTTGTTTATTTTTCCGAACAGAGCAGTGAGCCAGGGAAGTTTTCCGGCGACTACTGAGATTTTGGCCGGCAGATACGGCAGCGACCGGTGGCGGCAAGTGGAGGTGATGGTAGAGCTCTATGATACGGATGCGTGGTCGCTTGAATCACTCAATTCAGAGTTCGTTTGATATGGTTTCGACCTCCATTTGTATTTAGTCCAATTCGGGTATGGTTTGTGGACGTTTCGAGCAACGGGGATTCTTCCACTAATAAAGACTTACGCTAATTCGTTGTTGCGTACTACATTTGTTGTGCACCCCGAAGGTGAGTGACACTACTTTACTTACTTTCTTACTCCGTTAAGGAGGGATAGTATGCGGTACCTTTACTTTTGGATTAGTAAAACTGTGTGATCACATGCATGTTTAGTGTATGTACATAGCCTTACTTTTCGGACCGTTAATTACATTACTTAGTTAGGAAATTTTTAGTAGTACTACTGGGTCTGACAAACCCCACCCGGGCTGGTCGTGCCAGCATAACTGGAGGTTAAACGGGTGTTAAATTGTCCTATCATACCGTGTCTGGGAGACATTGGCTTAAGGCTCTACCTTACTTACATCACTGTCAGCTTTGGTCGCGAATACTTTGTACACTAGCGTTGTATGAACAGTAGTCTAGGTAACTAATTTGATATACCTTGTTTACTAGATCTGCATTTAAACTTACTTTCTGGTTTTTACAAACTCATGAACTCACCAACATTATGTTGAAACCTTTTAGCATGCTTTCTCACAGGTCATCGAGGTTAGCTGACACACTAGGCCATTTAGTTCAGTATCATGCAACATTTTTTATACACAAACTCTAATTCATGCTTTTATTTTACTTATCGGCTTTTACGCGTGTTTGCGCAGACTTCATTTACTTACTTTTAAAGTTTGGTTTTAAACTTTTCTACGCTTCCGCATCTTACTTTGAACTTGAACTTTAGTTTGGCTTGCATTAAATAGTCTGTTACTATGTATGGTTTTGAAAATCATATAGAGTCGTTGGGTGTAACTAGTGGCTAAGATCCTGGTTTGTAACACTCTCGCGGTAACACCTCTCGCGTGGAAAATTGAGGGTGTTACAGTATCAATGATGGTGATTATAATGTTCTTTAGATTGCCCCTGGACAGTTTGATCTGAAAGTTTTCGAGGTAAACATCGTGCAATCTTTCATTCATTCTGATTATTATTCAATTTGATTATGATTTTGCTTTTTTTTGTTGAGGGGTTGTAATGAGAGAAATAGGCGAACTTCTTGAGTATTGCAATTGGTTGAGATTTTCATAGATTATTTTGTTTCATATTGTTGTGTCATAGCTGGAAAACAGGACAACCTTCATTATTACAATGGTTTTGTTTAATTATAATGACGTTTAGTTCATTATTTGATTTCAGCTATCCGTCATGAGTTTGTTGCCCAATTAATTTCACAAACTTTAGTGGCATTTGATGTTATTTTACTTGACTATTTCTTCTAAATATCACTACTTCTGTTGTTACGCAGATCAAGATGGATAAATGTTTATGTATTAATCTTCTTTTTTGTAATTATGAAAAGAAGTCTTGATACTCTTGCTGGTTTGTGGTGCTTTACTTTAAGTCTATCTCATATTTTTATTGTCAACATCTTTCTAAAACTATCAACAAACTAATATAATAATTTGTTTCTATATTACTTTTAGGTGGGAATGAGCATTGTCGCATTGCTGATGCAACCAAGCAACTAAATACTTTACCTTTCTTCCATTCATTTTGAAACTGTACAACAAAACCTTCTATGGTATCATAAAATCATTTATTAATGAATTTGTTAAATTAATTGTTGATGAGGCCCTTCTGTTAAGATACTTATATATTTTTGCTTACAGGATTTTGCAAAAGAAGTTATGGGAGTGTTCACATCAAACAGTGGATAAGATACAAATGACACTAGCTTCAGTTCCATTCTACAACAATAGATTAGAAACCTTATTTTAATTTCAGTATATATTTTAATGTGTTTGGAATGTCAAATAAAAACAAATGAGATGATTATATTCTCAGTGGTGGTTTCATCTTTTTCTAATCAATTATTCACTCAGGTATTCGATTGTTGTACTACTTATGGATGCGGACTATCAAAAATTCATATATGTTATCTTTTTCTTGCCTTTTGGATTAATATATTTTCTTTGTTCAGTAGCCGGATGTTTTTTTATCTCAAAATGTCATAGCCCAGGCTTATCTCATGTGTTTTTTTTTCTTCCTTTGAGTTAGTGTACTATTTTAATGGAGTATAACATATGTTACTCAAGTGTGCCAGGTGTTTGATAGGAACAACCGTTGCATATATTTTAAGTCACACTTAGAAATTAATGTTTGCTTTTGGCTTTGTAAACTATTTGATCTGTTATGTTGTTTAAGCAGCAAGACACACTTTCATGTTTCAGTAATTCAACAATTACTGTTTTGATTGCTATGTGGTTCATTTAGTGTAGTATGTCAGTTTTATACTAACAAGTTAAATGACTTGTATTTTCATCTTAAACATATAATAATTTTGTTTGGATTAATAAAAAGAATTATGTTTTTGACATTGTGAAGTTAAATTACCCGGCTACCGGACGGACATAAAACTAGTTATTTTAGAGGAGAGAGATGCGAAAAAACCAATTATTAGATAGACTAGAATGGTGACAAGTGTCTTAGTTTATTTTTATTTATTATATAGAGATTTCTATCAATCATGCATTGTAACTTTATTTTTACCTTAAATAATTTTTTTATTGAATATAATTGGTTCAACTACTTTTTTCCTTTCTTTTGCGGGTTTTGGTACCTGAGAACACTACCCTAAATGCATAATTCCTTCAATTTAATCATGATCGGACATTAAGAAATTTTCAAATAGCCGTTCCTAATCATTTTACTAGACTATTATATTATATATAACAATCACAATACTTCAAACAGCATAAAATACAAGTTTTCTAGACTAGAAATTACAATATACCCCTTAAAAAGTTACAGTATTACCCGCTCACATTTAGTTAAACTTATTATTTGAACCTTATAATTTTCATATGGCTTTTTTTGGTTATAACATTTTCTTCTTCTTTTTTCCGTATAACTTTAATCAACATTTTGATGTAAGCTACTTTAGAAAAGGTGTTATCTATGATAATATATAGGTTATCTAAGCATATATGAACAACTCATCAAAGCTTTCAACGTTTTTTTTTCATACTTTCAACGGCGGATTCGGGACAACGTTTTGATGTTAATTTTTTCACGCTTAATCCCCACCATAACGTAGGGGTGTTAAATCTAATTTATAAACATTTAAAATAATTATTTAAAGTATAAAGGTAGCTACTATTTGATTAAAAATAACTCAATTAACTGGTTGTGTTTAAAAAATTAAGGGGCTGTTTGGTAAAATTTGATTAAATAAGTGCTTAATGAATAAAAGAGTTTGAACCAGTAAGAGGTGTGAACTAATAAGTGTGTTTGGTTACACCCTAATTTGAACCCCTTATTTCATCCCTAAACACCCACACCACCCACTGCCCAACCCTTTTCTCTCAGACCTCACGCCACCGCCACCGCCACCGCCACCGCCACCGCCACCACCGTCTGACTCGCCACCGTCGGCGCCGGATCTCATTCGCAACTTCCGGAAGAACAGATGAGTACGTTGAAGGGGTCGCGCGGTCGCCGTCGCCGTGGCCGTCGCCGACCAGTACCAGATCCGCCCTCGCCGTCGCCGCATCCGCCCTCGCCGTCGCAGACCGCCACCGCCATGGCCGTCGCCATCGCAGACCAGCCCACCGCGAACCACCGACTTCACGTCTGACTCGGGTCAGATGTTGGTTTAGATCTGACCGAATAAGGGGTTCGGTCAGACCTCTTCTCCGGTAAGATGCAAGCAACCAAACAAACCACGTCTGACCGAGTCAGACTTGCACGTCTGACCGGGGTCAGTCAGACCCAACCAAACAGCCCTAAATTTTTATTATCAGCAGACAGCAGTCAGCTTGTGCCAAAAGCCCAAAATGATAAGATAGTGGGCTGGGCTATTTTCGCAGGCTCTCAGTGTGCCGAAAGAACGAGGGTTGCAGGTAAGAGGTTCAGTTAGAGTTTAGGTTCAATCACAAACCTGATGTAAATTAGTTTAAAACATTTAAGAAAAATAAAAACAATAACATGCATGTCTGATCAGACTACTATGTCTCTCTTTACGCGTCATGAGAGCTCACACGTATTATTCATATTAGGATATGGATTGATTCTAAGATATCGTTACGTTCTGATTGTATTACCCTTCATTACACATCATTATTGTTACTTTTATTTGTTCAACTGCATGTTAAGTTCATTCGCATCGATGAGTGAAGAGGTTGATATAGAAGCAACAAGATTTGATAGAAGAAATTATGAAACAAATGTTTAATTTTAAGACTTCAAATATTATGTGATCGATGTTGTACGTTAACTGTTTTTATTTAGGAAATTATATGTTTGACGTTAACTAGTGTAGGCCCAGAACTCGGGTTTAGCACCTCTCGTCTCGATGTGTTTACATATTAAACCCACTCTAATATTAAGATTTAGGCCCATCTAAATTTTCTGTTTACTCAACTCCAAAGAAGTCCAGCCCAATATTAAGGTTAGTTTAGTTATAACATTTTGTTCAAAATTTTATAAGTTTGCGGTTGATACTTGATAGTCTACTCGGTCTCGGCAACTAATAATTGTTGCAACTCTAGCTGCACATGAACCACACATTCAGTGGACTATTCATAAATTTTTCAGACTAAAGTTCATTTATTTTCTTTAGCTTAGTAAACGAACGAATATGAACATAAAATTAAATTTAGTTCCGTTAATCAAATGAATAAACACGGACATTAGTCGCGTTCATTCAATTACATTCGCAAACTTTTAGTAACATGCTCGTTCGTTTATGAATTGAATGAACGTGAATGAGTTAAAGGAGTAAAGCAAACTGATATTCAATTACATTCGCAAACTTTTGTAGTGTGAAAATTATTGCCCTGCCAATTAAAAAATATATATCATAGATATTCGAAGCTTGTATCTCATCAAATACTTAAGTCTTTTGAAACTTAAATTTGTATATTACTGTAGGATAGTTATTTCTATGAATATTATGTGTAGTTTGTGCATTTGTTTTGGAATAAGTATGTTTATGATTATCGTGTCACGTGTTAAACTTTATATTTATATATGTTGATTATTTCTAATGTTTGAGACTATGAATGTTAATTTTTTTTTTTTAAATATTATATGTTTGTTTATGTTCATTTGTGTTCGTTAATACAACCACACACGAATATAGGGGTGTTCATCGGATCGGATAACATATTATTCTGATTATTCTGATTTGAAAATTTCAGGACCCTATCCGAAATCCGATCCGATCCGAATAAGGATTTTTCTATCCGATACGAATCTATCCGAATTCAATTCGGATTGGATTCGGATATATCCGAATAATCCGAATTTATCCGAATAAACCAAATAACAATTTTTTTCTATTTTTTTTGTTTCTATTTATTTATTTTTTCTAATTTTTTATTATTAACATTTTATAAGTTGGAAATCACAATAAAAGATATAAAATTAAAAGATAAAATTTGTTTTGTACACAAATTCAAAATTAAAACATAATAGGTAATTGTATAGAACCCGAAGATTAGAATCTCTAATTTAAAACGATGGTCGAAATTATTGCATAATTATTTAGGATTATGACTAGAATGTGTAAATATTCTTGTGTATTGAGTTGAAAACATAATAGATAGTTGAGTAATGAGTATTGGGCTAGAAACATAGTTGAAGTCTTATTCGGATTAATCGGATATCGAATAATCCGAATAACCCGAATATCGGATGAGATCCGATCCGAATATCCGAATAAGGATTCGGATTGATTTATTCGGATTCGGATACGGATCGGATTTCGGATATTTTCGGATTTTGGATTTTTTGAACAAACCTACACGAATAGCTTCAATTCCTTATCTTTTTTTAAATATTATATGTTTGTTTATATTCATTTGTATTCGTAAACCGTTCATGAACGAGTTCAATACTAAACGAGCAATCATGACCAAAACTTTGTTTGGTTTGATTCGATTCCTTTACAACCCTATATGCGTCATCATTTTACCAAACTCAATCGAAATTTTTCTGCAAGCGCCATATTTGTCCCTGAAGTTCTATTTTCGACAGTAAGAGTGTTTGGACACTATTTTGGTTTCTATCGCTACAAATTTGGATCGCGAGCATTTTTATGATTGTGTTAGAGAACTTGTCATATTTACTTATTGTGTTTTTAGTGTTCCTGAACTTATTCTTAATCAACTGGATAACTAGGGTTGCTACTTCCGTTGAAATTAATTACACCATACCATTACCATAAATACACCCGGTACTCGATTAAACTAATTAAAAAAAAATAAGTATATTCAATATTTCAATCCAACAATTGGTGTCACCAATTTCAATAGGATGCACCTTCTATTACATCATTAAATAAAACATGTACAATAAAAACATCAATTAAGGAGAGGAAAAGTCAAACAAAATTAAACTAAACCGTACAAACGACTATATTTTACCTTTATACTTCAATGAAGTTTGATTTGAAATTTGCTTCAACAATATTTAAGTAATATCAGAAAACAATAAATAATCTCAACAGGACGTTTGCTGCATTAACTACATCCTTGTATAAACATGGCGTTGAATAATGACTTGATAAAAGATTCGTTTATTTAGTTTTAAAAAAGTTATCTTTTGGGCACATGAATAGATACGACACTACGGATTTGTAGATGTTCATTGTATTATAATGATTGCGTATGAACACCATGGGCATGAAACCATGTACAGACGAAGAGTGAATGTTCCACCTAAAGGAATATCTTAATGGTAATGTGAATATCCTCTAATCAAAATGTTAATTAAATCTTACAAAATGCATGTAGAGATGGTTGATATATAATTATAGATTAAGCATCTTTTAATAAAAAGTTAACAAAGAAAAGTGGACGTGAAGAAAGAAAAGTTAGAGGAGTAAAGGAAACAGGGAAAAAAATAAAAATAACCAAATTATCCTAATTTTCAAATTTTTAAACAAAGCAAAGAAATCCAAAATATAATTAACTTTTAATAACAACTAGTTAAAGTAATGAAATAATGTCAATATTTCCACTTGACAATTATATATTTGTTTAGTTGGTAAAAATATGTTGGAAAATATTATTTAATTATTAAATAATTTCGTAAATTCTAATGAATATCTTAAATATTTCTAGTACATATATTAAGAAAACAAAATGTGCCATTAACTTCCATCGCGTAAAAATACTTTTCATATATTACATCAAAGTTTGTAGCTTGTTTCACGGCATATTATATTATAAAAATTAGTAAGTATATAACAGTAAATATCACGTATTACGTATTTTAGATGAAAATGAAAAACATGATAAATGACCTTAGTTATTTAGATTTTTTTTACTCCTACAAGTCATTTTTTTCTATTTCCAAAGAAGAAAGTAATGAGATCTACCAACCATCACTCAGTACACTTTAATTATATTATATTTTCATGTAGCATACACGGAGAATACACGCAAAACCGAACATGTTATGCAAATCATAACGGCTTATAAATTATTATTATATCACAAAGCCTTAATTATTGTTATATTTATTATTATAACTTTTCCTAGTACCTCTCTTTTCTATTTTAAAATAAACAAGATTAATATGAAATTATTTTATTCTAAAATCAAAATGTATCATATAGTTTTTATTAATAATTTTTTTACGTCATAATTTCATTTCATACCAAAATAATTCCATGGTTCAGGATATAAGTAGTTGGTGACGTATGATTAAGATTAAAGACGTTTAGGGTGAGTCTAATTATCTCTTATATATGTCGTAGGTTATTAGTGTGGATTATGATTATTCTAGGAGTTGTTGCGCGCAATCGCTAATGTGTAAGTTAGGATGCCTTAGTTTTTGTCACTTAATATATATATTAATCACTCATTATATGTTGTGTGCTTGCTCCTTATCTAGGTTTTTGGTAGATAATTTACTTGTGTTAATTTTACCTTAAAATCATTGTGCTACACTTTGAATTTTGTTACATATACTCTCTTTTGTTTGCTTTTGAGTTGGGAGAGTCTTCTTAGAAGCAGTCTTTCTATCTATTGGGATAAATGTAAGATTTATTTACATCTTATCATACCCAAACCTCGTCAGTAGCTCGACTATTGATAAGATTTATTGGGTTTGATTATGTTTTATAATATTACATGTCATACCATTTAACTTACACTTAAAAGAATATGAATCTACATTATTTTTCTAAGAGGCATCACTAGACCACTACGTAATGTGTTAATTATATCAACCAAAAACCAACGATATAACTATCATTGGTAAAAGATGGATTGCGTAGTTGGTTATTTATATCAACCAAAACTGATTTCTACTGACAATATTACTATTATTAGTTATAATATATACCTCATTTATTATTAAGTATAATAAAATTTATTACTTATTATATACAAGTTAAAAAGTTAATGCATGCATAGTGAATATTACTATATTAGTAGTCTCAGATTTGTAATAATATGAAGTTTTATAAGTAATAATATAAGAAGCTGAAATCATATATATATATATATATATATATATATATATATATATATATCCCGAATATTTTGAATGTTTAATTCAACTATATGATAGATGCAAATACAATTTATAATCCAAATCTTATGAATTGCAAAACTCAAATTATAACTTATTTGCAGCGAAAAAAACACATACAATCTCTGATTATACACTGAAAAACACATGGAGTCGTGGCTTGAGATTTACTCATGTATACTACTCGTCTCAACTAGAATTTTCTTTCACAATGAGAATACATGATATTTTACAAATTAGTGTAGGGTGTCCGTAAAATGTTATTAATGATATTGTTATTACATGATGGGGATACATACTCAAAATACATACGTCACATAGACGACGATCGAAAAGGCAAACTTTTGTATGACTCGTGTGTGTATATCTGATAGCTAATTATTATGACAAAAGATTTTCTTTTTTAGATTTACTAAATATTGATTACTTATCAACATAAGAAATTGGATATCCAGAACAGCAACAATTATACTTTCTAACTTGAAAAGATCATTCCTTAATCAATGCGTTTATAACAATTGCAGCTAATTAATATCTTAAGCTTGCCTGAGACTGCAACTTTATTAAAACATTATGGTTAGCAGGTTTGTGCTTATTACAAACTGATGATTTTTTGTCGAGATTAAAAATACAACTTTAATTTGGTTTTTATGACGAGAAAAACAGAAAGACTTATTAACTACTTACGTGTTTAACTAGAGATTTCAACTTCATATAACGGTGGAAGAAGTCCTAAACATTCATAATTCCTGGCCCATCCAAGAAGCACAAAAATTGAATATTTCAACTGATAACCTTTTATAGTTTTATTTATAAAAAAATTTTAAGCATGGTTTATGACATCAGGAATCAGAAAGTATATTATACTAAATTTTACATATTACATATTTTAAATAGAAATAAATAATATGTTACAATAATAATGGTAAAATGACTAGCCTGTTTTACTCCTACAAGTCACTTTTTTCCTCTCACCAACGAAAGAAATAAGTAAATAAAATGACTAGAATCTACCAACCACCACTCAACACACCCACTAAGTTAATTATATTATATTTTCATGTTGCATACGCGCAGAATACACGTAAAACCGAACATGTTCAGTTATACATTCCTTCTGCAAATCATAACGGCTTATAATTGGTTTGTTGCTAAAACATTTTATTAGTACTTTTCATAGTAATTCTCTTTTCTAATATTAATAAAATAAAACTAATATGAGATTATATTTTCCGGAAAGTCAAATATATTACATAGTAGATTTATTGGTTCATTATATCAACCAAAGCTGATTTTACTGATAATATATTTGTTTTCGTTAGATATGATAAATACCTTTACTATTAAGTGTAATGAAAGTTTACTACTTGTTAGACTATTCATAACGTTACAACCCGTTCTTCTCACAAACACTCCCAGACAACAGGTCAAATCAGTTTTCCACTCACTTGCACTCATTCTTTCCATAAACACATTTTATTCCCAACACTACATTATATCCATCCTTCCTACAAACACCCATAAAAAACACAAACCAGCACACATATAAATCAAGTAGGGCCCACTTGAGCCATGCTTGGGGCGCCCTTGGGAAGGGCGACGGACGGACAGGCAGGCATGGACGACAAGCAGCAATGCCGCCTGTCCGACGGGCGGCGAAGGGCGGCGACAGGCGTGAGTGTTTTTGCTTGCGTTGTGATTGGTCTTATGTAATAATAATAAGTTTGAGTTTAACAATACTTTTCATCAGTGCATATCAGTAGTTTCAGATTTGTAATTGCAGGTGCTTGAAAATCCATTATGGTCCTTAAATTGTGTGAAATCACTTTTAGTTTTTCAGTTGTTAAAGTGATTTTAGTGACAACTTAAAAAATCTTTAATCACACAAGACAAATACATTCAAAATATAAATATGAAATTCTACCATAATAACTGTACCGTATTTCATTTTGAAATTTCCATATTTTAACGTTACCATACCAAATGACACGAAGCAATCGATGGTTATAACCATCAACAAGTAAATAGTTGCATTAGTAGAAACACCATTCAGCGGAAACTTCATTTGCGATAACTCATCAGTGGTAATTTAATGATGGGCTTACAGTTGAAGCCTAAGTTACCATTGTTCAACGGTTGTTACCCAGAGTATAATTGTGTAACTATAGACCTCTCATACTAACCTATATTATTCTTTTTGCGCACGAGAAGCCCAAGCATTTGTTTTTGAATGTCAAGTAAAAGTTTTCCAAGAGGTCATTCGTTTTAAGATTACTCACCCAAGCATGCATAACTATGATGTTCTACTCTCATCCAGAATTATTACACCTAAACATGTTGGTGGAGCATGAGGCATAGCATTTCTTACGAACTCATTATCTCTCTTCTCAAAGGGTGATGTGGATTTTGTCTTGGGTGTTACATACACCTCCGCCTCCCGTTAACTCATTATTTTCAATGAGGTTTGACCTACCATCTTGAACTAGTATGTGAGATTTGTCTAAGATTCCACACACACCTCGATGACTTATCATCCTCGATGAGGTTTGCACCAACGTTCCAAATGACAAATAGTTAGCTTTGATACCATTTTTAAGATCCTGTCTCTCATGCTAATCAATATTGTCTTTTTTACCTACGACGAGCGCTTGTCCCTCATGCTAATCAATATTATCTATTTCGCCTATGATGAGCTCACAAATTTTTATTAGTTTTTTGAGTAGACACTTCATAGGGGTTCACTCATCCTAGGATTACTCACACCCAAGCATGCTTTATCGTGAAGTTTTTCTCTCATTCATAACCATTAAGCCTAAAACACGTTTATAGTATATGAGGCATAATTTTTTATAATGAACTTCAGATTTTCTTGGACTAGTTGCTGCTACTAAAGACCAACTGCCACTAAAGGCTAGTTACCACTGATCATTTAATCTTGTTAAGTTGTTGGGATCATAATTAATGCTAACAGATCAAGTTGCTGTTTATCTGAGTTACTTTTGATGATAGTAGCACAACTTATTAATTCTTCTGATGATTAAAATCTATGCAACTTTCATTGATCAAACAACAACGAAGTAACTCTTAATGGTGCTTTAATAAGACAGAATAAATTTTTTTTTTACATTAATCAGGGCTCTACCCTTAGACCCCTCTAAATAATTGTCCTTTGAACCCAATTGGATTGGTGCCCACTTAGAACCCCTCGTGGTCTAAGTGGATCACCCAAAAAACCTCAAGGTACCTAGAGGCTAGATGTTAGAAATCATATTTGTCTCAAATAAATGTGTGCTCTACATCCTATTGGAGTGCTTGCTTGTATCCATGTTTTGTAGTTTTATTTTAGTCTTGAGTGAAGCCGACTAAACTAAAATGCAATTGATTATTGTAAAATCATCAAGAGTGATAATATGAAATTTTATGAATAATGATATAAGGAGCATAAATGAATAGAGATTTTAAATACTCAATTTAACAGTAAACACAGAAAGTTTATAATCTAAATATCTTATTAATTAAAAAACTCAAATTATAAATGTACGTATATGTAAAGAACAATTTTTCTTCACACAAAAAAAGGCATGATGTGTTATAAGTATAAGTGACCTAATTAAATAATTTTAAAATTTAGTTATTATTCTGTGATATTTTTTATTTTTCTATGTAATTCGTTTTTATACACCAAGACTTATAAAACAATATTCTAAATTTATGCTACCGAGACTAAATAGATATATGAAACTAAAAGATTTTTTTTCTCCTTTTAACACCAAATACTGATATAATTGACGTTTTTCTTAAGAGAAAAAAATGCTACACCACTGTGATAACTCTCCTCTTACAAACTTTTAACTATTACTTAAATTAATATATAACTTCTATGTTATTTTACATCAATTTAAAACTTAATTTAATATATAACATATTTTGAGCAACTAGATGTTATCCTTTAGATATTACTCCACTTAATTTACACCTAATTTACACCCCACATAATTTACACCATAACTAATTTACACTAGGCTATAACTCTTAACCTCAAAAATAAGCTTAATTATTCTAACTTCAAATAATTTTACTATTAAACCCAAGATTAAGGATATACAAATAATATATAATATATCATTCTTACATATAAGAAACACACAAGTTACATCGAATTCTAGGACCAACTTGTAACAACAATATAATAGTTGAGTCGTGTCTGACAATCATCTCAGTTTTTAAATGAATCTTCAACCTAAGCAGCTAATGGTCAAAATTTTGAACCAATATCTTAATTCATGTTACTTAATCTCAATCTGCAATTAATATTCTATTTGCTTAGCGGATAACTTCTATAAGCACAATAAAAGTAATTTACACACTTACTAATTATATAACATTTAATAATATGCATTTATTAACGTACCCAACTAAAATATGTGGCATTATTTTTTTATATCTGACGAAAACGGGTCCAAACATACTCAAAGAAGTTGGTAAATTAGTGGATGAATAAACTTAAGACTATCCACCAGGGTTGGTACTCAATGTCAGAAGCAAATACTCTTAGAGCATCAAGGTTAAGAAGTATTGGGTCTAAGTTCCACACGAGTAATAAATTCTACGTTCTGAGAAGAATAACTATAAGATTATAAATATAATTTTGTAAGCAATAAATCTTTTTATTTGAATTAATAAGTATAAAAAACATTATAATAATAGTAAATTGGATAAGTTTTTGTAGTTCTCGTATTAGTTTGACATGACATGACACATATCAAGTCGCATTGTTTTGTTGTTTTACCAAATATTATATGTCCGGTCGTAGGAAATAAAACCTATACAAATAGATTACATAATCTACCTAAGTTACGGTTTTTCGCATAAGTTTTGATGAATATATAAAATTGTATATAAAATGCATGTTTAATTTCTTTTTTATGTATATCTTGACTTGACGAATATTTTATTGTAACACAAAAAAAGATATTCTTTGAAGGAAGAATAAACGCTCGAAGAGGAGACAAATGACCATCCATGAATCCATGGTGACCTTTGAGAGCACCAAAGGCCATAACGTTATGGTTAATACAATTTTACAAATTGCCATGTGTTCTTCCTGACAAGTCTACCCTTATGTTATCAACTGGGATAACTATCACACTATTCAATTAAGCTTATCAAAACGATTGTACCCGGGTTTTATTTGAGAATATCATGAATATTTAGCTATTAATGTAGATCTATACTAAGCTGGTTTTAATTAAGAATATCATGCATATTTAATTATACAATATATTTTATACTAAGTTGGTTTTATTTAAGAATATTATGAATATATAGTTGTAAAGATATATTTTATACCGTGTCGTTGATGATATTAGTGTCATTACATCGTTTTGGGGTACTTAGAGGTTCATTTAAGATCAAATCAAAATTTGGAAAACAAATTGATACAAGTTAATTAGTAGGTACGAAGTGCACACTTAATCAATATTATCCTAATTGCTATATATAGCCCTAGTAATTTGAGTTAGCGAAACTCATTGAACAACGGGTAGTGTCACCAGTACTTAAGAAGGTTATAAACACCACAGGTAGTTATGAAGGTTATAAACACCATCGATAGTTAAGTACTTATAACCACGAGTAGTAGTTATGATGGTTATATAGCTGCCAATAGCATATATGGTGGTTATAACAACTATGTAACTATCGATGGTAATTATGGTGGTTATATAACTATTAACCGTTTTCAGCCCTTATAAGAGAAATCGATTTGGTTAGATTTAAGTACAAAATATTTTAATAGTTTCCATGGTTTTTATCTAAGTTAATTGAGAACTCTCTAATAACATAATAATTCAATCTGAAATTGCTATCATGATTTTTAGAGATATTCAGACATTACAATTCATAAAACCTACCAAAAAAATGTTTGACAAAGTTTAATAATAATAATAATAATATTATTATTATTATTTTTATTATTGTTATTATTATTATTATTATTATTATTATTATCATTATTATTAATATTATTATTAATTTAACATTTTAATAAATTAAATATATACACATAAAATCTCATGAAAAAACTATTGATGAATCAAATATAGACACGTAATTCTCGTGAAAAAACTAACTTTTATTAATTGGATTGAGATTAAAAATAACATGTTTTTGAAGGGGATATGTATTGGGATGCATTTATATATTTTAAAGGGGATATGTACTGTTTATTGCGAAAGTTAGCACTTAGCACACGACAACCTGTGTTTAAAAAACTTTTCTGTATGGGAGAGTTTTTTTGAAAAGTAAGAAATGAAGTTTAAATTAAAAGCATTTGTAACGGGATGTGAAGATGGTCAAAGATTTTGTATACATTCTTGATTAATAAAAACGTACAATGCTTAATTTTATTTTTTAGCAGAAAAAGATAGAATCAATCGTATTTCTGTTATTAATATGCCGTATATGGTTACATGAGTAATATAATATCTTTTATTAGACTAATTATTCTCTTAGAGAATAAGTTTCTTTTAAATTTTATTATCGTTATGCAACATTATGAAAATAACTAAATATAAGTTACTGTATTCAATAACATTATACTAGAAATACATAGTTTATAGACAAACTGAATTTTAATAATTCAAACATTACTTATTGGCCAATAATAAAACTGTTTGTTTGACCAGTGGCTTTCTCAATTTTCATCTTTGCTATCAATGACGAGCTTGTTAGCATAATTATCAAATGTTTACATTTATTTTGCACTTGATATCGCTCATAATAATCTTAGAAATAAAAAACAAATAAGCTAAATCAAGTGAAAAATAAATGCAAAATAAAAGCATTTGTGTTTGTCTACGTCCTTAGAAATGAATGATATTTAAATGCTCACACATCATATGAGTTAAGGACATAATTGTAGAGGTTCTAACACACTCTTACAAACAAAGATACTTAGATAGAATGTTAGTTGTAAAGAAAACTCTGCATTTTGTACAATATCATTATTAAATATGTTTTCGCTTTGGCTGGTAAATCAATTTCTCAAAATGGATAACGCTCTCTAGTTTGAACATCTTTTAGGTTTGTCTTTTATAAACTTCTCTTTTTCTATGTTGACAATAAGAACATATCCAATAGTTGTCATAGAGGGGGCACATGCGCCTAAGTGGAGGAGAAAGAGAGGAAAAAAGAGATGTGACAACCGACATGAGGGAAAGAAGGGAGCAGAGGAATATGTGAGGACGTGTGAGGTCAGACGAGTTGTGTGAGATGAGGGGGGGGGGGGGGGTTGATTTGTCTATATCTAAGAAAAATAGAAAGAGAAAGGTAGAGTAGCGCTAGCAGCTACCGCCGCAGAGGTGTCCATGAATGGTGAAGTAGGATTAGAAGGTGCCCATGAACCTCACAAATGGTCTAAAGAAATGAATAAATTTCATTAAAATAATAGTATGTCAAGAGTTTTAACCTTTATTTTTACTTGAACCAAATTTATTGCATTAAACATATGTATATTATATGTAATGGAATTAGAAACCATCACCTTCTAATATCATTATGTTTTACATTGATATGCCATTTGAGTTGGTGATCTCACCCACTTGATTCATTTTGTCACTTTAAGCTTATACATCTAAAAGACCAAAATACAAATGTGTAAGTTTCTTATTTTCAAAATATTTTTTTAATATATTTCATGTTTTTATGCTCTATAAAAAATATATACACCTCTATGATTTGTTTTCCTTGCAAGTTTATCATTATATTTATAGTTTGATGCTTTCAATACAATAACGTTTCTATCATATACTATTTCCTTCACAATATGAACATTGTTTTCATTCTCACCCATATTATACTTTGTTCCTCGTACAAAATATGTCTCCTGTATCTTTGTAGGACATGCTCCTGCCCATAAAGAGTACTTAGTCATGACAAGTCATATTTCATGAAAGTGCCATTCTCTATTTTTTTTTCTCTCGTAGAACCTTTGATCACTTCTTATAATTTTATTGTTTCTCAACATCTATTTTCTTGCATTCATTTTTATGTTCCTTCTTATCCATCTACAAACTCTTTTCACCTTACTCCTTGAATGGGTGTCACAACGTCTATGTACCTCTTTACTTTCTTATATTTTTGATGGTATAATATCCTACTTTTCTTTTTTTCTTCTTATTATTCTCGTTCACATCCTCATCGTTGTGATGGAGGCCATACATTTAAACCTAAGTCATTTTTTATCATATATATGACAAATCATATTACATATTCGTAAGAGTTAACTGTCTTTATTACAACAAATAACAATTTAAGTTACTCTAGTGAAATATTTAAACAACTTGGTTATTAGTAAAGTTTTCGTTTTATAGAACCAATCAAACTTTATAACATCAATTCATTATCACGTTCTGAATTTTATTGGGCAAAAACGTTGACAAGCTTCACCGAATTTGACACTGATAAATGGTCATTTTAAACTACCTTTTGAGATATAGTCATTCCTCTAAGAAAAAGGTTGCCCTTGTAAAAGCAGTCAACTAATTGATTAAATATTAAACCGAACTACAATAAAAATAAAAGTATAATAATTCATTAATTAACTAATACGCATGTTGCTAGTATTTATTATAAATGTTAATAGTAATTAACACCAGATCTTACTATTATAATATACAAACACTAGTTTTAGTAAACTCGTGTATTACACGAGTTGAATAATAAAATTTTACTTAATTATAAAATGATATTTTAGGTTAAGATATGACTTAAATTACGTAGGAATAAAAACTATAAGTAATGAAACAACGATATCAACTTTTAGGTTTTTTTTTTACAAAAAAAAAATCAAACATTTTTTTAAAAATTAGCATTTTTATAAATTTCCTTATTATAACTCTCATTTTTAATTATTTTTTATTTATAAAAAAATTACTTTTTAAAAACACTAAATTTTAAATATTTTATATTTTTAAATAAGTTTGATGTTTTAGAAAAAAATTATATTTTATAAAATTTTATTTCTTTAGAAATAACATTAATAAAAAGATATCTTTCTTAATTTATTAGAAAACCGTTTTTAATCTAAAAAATACTTAAATAATATTATTTGTAATTAAGGTAATTATTTAATAGGATAGAGAAACGGGAAAACTTTTATAAGAATAAATATGGTGTTGCCACGTGTCCTTCATATACCCTTTTATTAGAGTAGAATGATCTTTTGTGCCACATATCATTTTTAAAAAAATCTTTAGCCACATGACATTATTTGAATTAGTCATAATTTTTTCCTAAAATATCTACATATTTATTTAAATAAAAATAAAAATATGTTTTCTTTTTTATCTCTAAATCATAACTAATAATTGATTTTATTTTCAAGTTATCTGTAATTTTAAAATTAACATACAACTCAATTTTAAAAAGTCAAAGAATTTTATTCCAAATTAATTATTAATCATGATATTCAGTCAAAATTTTGTGTTTCCTTTCATCTGTATATTCTTGAACTAGGTTAGAGTCCATGTATTACATGGGCTGGGATAAATAAAACATATCAAAATCATTAGTTTTATGAAAAATATTATATTCTAGATGTTATTAGTCATTGGTGAAATAAAATTATAAAGAATATTTAAAATTTATAACAAATAAATAAGTTAGAAATTATTACTTTATATTTAAAGATAAAATATATCTGAAATCATATAATTTAGTATATATTAATAAATTATTAAAATAAGAATATTTATATTTTAGATGATTAATAGTTTAGTTTACTTATTTAAAACAATTATCATTTAATGAAAAAGACAAGAAACATAAATATAGATATATTTGTTTTAACATATTTTAATAAATAAGAAAAGTCAAATTGATTGTTTTTATAATTCTCGTATTTATTACGAGAGAGGTGAGGGAAAATAGTTTTTTTTATATGCTAGAATGATGACACGTGCTTCAAAAAAAACTTCTTTTATTATATGTTATAGATTATTGATTTCAAATTATTACATTTGATTTTTATTTTACTCCAAATCATATTCACAAATTTATGAGGTTTCCAACTTCTCGGTAAATTCTAAATAATCACGGAAGTCATTTTCTAAAAGGTGTAAGCTTTAATTTAATTTCTATATTTTTAATAAAGTATTTTCTACTTTTGTAGATTTTGAATTTCAATTCCTATTTTGAAAGATGCCAGTTTTTCAATAAATTATTCACTATTCTATCGTTCTTTCTCTTTATAAATAAAAATAATATATACTTAACTTCAACTCATTTTATTTTTTCAAATCTTGATGGAGTCAAATAAGATGATCATGTTGAACAACTTTGTTATTAAAATTTAAAACTTTACCATTAAGGTTCGTATAATACAAGTTTGAATGCCACAAATTAGCCAAAACTCAAATGAAACCTATTATGTTTAATTGATAGTTGTCGATAGATAGCTTTTTTATTTACATCTAATATATATTTTTAGCAAGTATCATAACTTTTTATTACTTATTACTTCATTACTTATAAATATCTTTAATAGTACCTTTGTGTATGCAACTTTCTTGAGTAAATGTTTTAGGTTTTTTTAAACAATGAGTATGTTTTAATATTACTTGTCCTACTATTAGTAAAAACATAAAATAATTATAAGTATGTTAACAGTCCGTATAAGATTTATATTTTTTATAATTCCAAATTGTAAAACACAGCGAGAGTTTCAGGTCGTCTTATAAATTTTTTCTATACAAATCCATTAAGAATAATATTGATCCAGAAAAAAAATAATTGGCATGTTTTTTTTTACATCAGACAAAAAAAATTAAGGTTATTATTAGAACGATAAATGTTGTATGTATGTAATGATGTATTAAAAAATTTATCACAAATTTTTGTATATTTTCATTCTAAATTGTTGTATATAACAACAGTTAATTTAAATCTATAATAATTACGTCAAATTGTCTATTTAACTTTTTTTTAGATAAATAAGGTAAGGTTACCAATAGAATAATAAATGTTATATGTAATGAAGTATTCAATAATTTGTAAAATATTTTTATATAACAATACTAATCTAAGTTTATAACAAATTTGTCAATTTATTAAATTTAATTTTTTTCTTTTCCAACCGTGTGTCACACGGGTTTATAAGCTATTTATTAACTAAAAAGGGATTAATAACGATAAGCCGATATGAATCATGCCATAAATTTCGGGGATTCTTTATTCAAAAGCAACTCAATTTTGTATACATATTGGGACCCCTAACTTTATAAAACTAAGAGGACAAAAAATGCCGTTCTAAAAAAAAGGAAGACAAGAAATATGGGTGACAAGTTGCATGCTTTCTGGTTTAATTCATTTATAAATATGTTAACATGTATATAATACTAGATTATAACCTTGTGTAATGCACGGGTTGAATAAAAAAAATATTAAATATTTATCAATATAGAGTTATAAACAATAAAATGTTATTTTGATATTAGTTATGATTAAAATGATTGATGATAATCACTTTAGTTAACAAAACATTTTTATTTAATTTTTCTAAACATTTCCTACTAAAAAAACTGTCTTTGAAAAAATCTCATCTTTTGATAAAAATTTTTGTCTCAAACCTGTTGTTTCTAATATTTTTGTTTTATAACTATTTTTCGTATTTTAAAAATATTTGCTTCGAAAACATTTCATTTTAAAAACTCTAGATTTTAATTATTTTTTAAAATTGAATTATCAAAAATCTTTTTTGTATAAAACTTTTATCTTTCAAAAATATCAATTTTAAAATATTTCATATTTTTTAAAAAAAGTTTGTTGTCTTAGAAATACTTCATAGTTGTTCAAAATTTTGTTTTTGGAAAAGAGTATTTTGTAACCATAATCTTAGTTTTAGTTAATGAAAAAATATGTCTTTTAAAAAATATTGATTTTAGAAAACTTTAGATATTTTAGATAAGAGAGAAAAATGTAAAGTAATTTGAAATTAGTTATTTTCATTTTTCTAAAATGAACAAACAATTTAAACGGAAAAATAGATAGAAGAATAAGTGTGTGAGTCTCCACTTATGTAATTATTTATTATAACTAAGATATAATTTCAACATTCTGAACAATACTAACTCATAATTATTTGTTTTGGGTGTTTTAACGCATGTTGCTATTTAATTGGTCTTTGTTTGTCTTTAAAAGATTTTTTAGTGTTTAAAATTATGCTGGTGACGCAATAAACATCAAATAGGATAGCTACATTACATCGTAAATTTTAACACCCTCATTATATTAATTTTTGTATCTACAAATACGTAAAAGAAAATTTTGATGCCTCTAAACCCCCGACGCGTCATGTGGAGTGCTAATACTATATACACACATTCCAATTAGGGGTGAATGATACTTGGCAAAAATAAGTTGGTTTGTTGGTTGTGTCACTTGGTCCCATCAACCAAAGTTCGATCCTCTCCTCTTGGTTTTATGTTGTTTTTCTTTAAAATTTTTTTATGTTTTCTTGAACCCCTACGATTCCATTCCGTTCTTATTTTATTTTATTTTTTAAAATTCTTTTTATTCCTCATTTCAAATTATACAACCACAATTTACACGTAGATGTAAAAAAAAACAATAGCCCTGCCCGCATTCCCACCACGGAGCGTGGTTTACAACTAATTGGTTATATAAAGTACCACTTTGTTTACACAAAAAGAGTAAACAATTTTCACAAGTAGCAAAGAAATACACTATAATCTCTCTACTCTAATAAAAAAGTAACTAGATTACTAATAATATTATTTAATTATTTTTTACATTATTATTTAAGGTAGTTACATTATGCGTAACTCGAATCATATTTATCTGAAAATTACAATATAACTTTTAAATATAAATTTACTAATTATTGATTTAATATTTTAATTCAAGACCCTTGCAAAATATACCCTCTCCGAAGACCTTCAGGTTTAAATCTGATTAATAGTATTTTAGAAAGCCTAAAAAATAAGGTATCATTATTAAAAAAGAAATATGAACTTCAATTCCCTTTTAACATTCTACGAAATAAACTAGTTGCATAATAAAAATCCAAAAGGGCAATACAAAACAAAAGGGGTACCACTTCACCCCATATAAACGTCCCTCCCTCCGTACCGAAGCCACGGACAAAAAGAGAAACAGCTGTACCACTTCCATCTATACGTAACCCCCCACCTCCCCCTTATATATATATACATACACCCCCACCCCCACTCCCCATCAACACTTAACTCCATTCTTACACCTTCATCACACCACTCCTGCAACACAACAACAACCACCTCAATCCTTCATCTTCACCTTCAATTCTTCATCATCTGTTATACATACATACATACATCGAACTTGTGAAGCTAATGGAGTCGCCTCCGTACTACGCGCAACCGCAGCACCACGACTCATCTCGTCCGATCATCAGCTTCCCTCTCGGCACCGTTCTGCTCCTCGTCGTCGTTTTCAGCCTCAGCGGCGTCTTCTCCTGCTGCTACCATTGGGACAAGCTCCGCCACCTCCGAGGCGACCTCTCCGGCGGAGATCTCGACTCCGACGACTCTCCGTCAAAACCTAAACCTATTTACTCGGTAATTCGCTAATTCGACTCGATTCTCTACCAGATCTCACGCTAATTGCACCAAATAGCACAAATTCAAAACAAATCACTCTCGATCTCAACTTTTCAATGAATTTGTATACTTATCAATTTATCATGTTGTTCTTGTTAGCTTACAATTATGTGATGCAACAGGAGCATAAGCGAGCAGAGGATCGGAGTTTACCGGTGATAATGCCCGGAGATCGGTACGCGAGGTTCATAGCAATGCCGTGTCCCTGTGAGCCACTGAGAGAAACAACAATCACCGTCGGAGAGATCCAAACGCCACCGAAACCACCGCATATCTCCGTCGTGGTGGATTAGTGTCTTGATTTTGCTCTGTACATATGTCAGATTTTGGTTTGAAATCGAATATGTTGTTTGATTTCTACATTCGTTCTATTTTGACTTATTGGGGAGGGTTTCAACGATGGAAGCTTGATTTTGACTCGGTGGATCCTGCTGCTACACTACAAAAGCAATTGGTTAAACCGTCAAACTGTCAAAGGGATAAATTTTGGGACCTTTGGTTTTAGGAAGTATGCTAGCTGATCTTTTTGTCAAAATCTATATGTTTCATTACAATATTGAAATGTTAAGATAAATATATATTATAGTTTAGTCGTCTAGTCTCAGTCCTATAAAACGTGAACTTATTGTAAGTTTGAGTAATAATTTTTAGAGTTTAATGTGGTTTCATCTAAGAGGATTCATAATAATGTCATTTAAGTTTAAAAGTTTAAATTTTATAAAAAAAAAAATGTTTCTCAAAAATTATCATTTGAATCCATTTAATTAGTTCGAATTAACACCGTTAACTTTTTCCGTTAAGTTTTTTATATTGGGGTAATTTTTTCGAAACAACTACAAATAAAAAATCAATTTTACGTGAGAGGTTTATAAGTTTAATCATGTTTGGTAACATAATCACCATTGGGATTAAAGGTCGTTTACTAAATAAAATAAAATATAATTATAACCATCTAAAAATAACTCATTTATAACTTTATAAAATACACACCACAAAAAAAAAATAAACCAGTTCACGTGAAAATTTTTATTTTGTAATCGTTTATTTATATATTTTTTTATGCTGTATATTTTATAAAGTTAGAAATAAGTCATTTTTAGGTGGTTATTATTATATTATATTTTGTGTAATAGGTGGATTCAAATCACAATAGTGATTACGAAACGACACTGAACGTATAAAACCCCTCACGTAGTGTTGAGTTTTTATTTTGTAATTGTTTTGACAAATATACCCCTAATATAAGAAACTTAACAGAAAAAATTAACGGTGTTAATTATAAGTAGTTAAATAGATTCAAATTACAATTTTTGTGAAATAATTGGATGCAAATAACAAAAATTTAAATTTTTGAATTCAAATGACAATTTATACGAAACATCAAGGATGAAAACCACATTTAACTTTAAATTTTTTTTTCTTGTCGAGAGTAGGCTCACACATCTACTTAATTTACCGTTAAATCTATCTCGTTTGTTCACAACTAAACTTGAATCCTCAGTCATCAAAAGAGACATTGGAGGAGCATCATAGGGGGCCGGGGTTTTTTCATCGGTAGTTTTAAATTTTGATCCGATAATGTAAATTTTGTCCCGGTAGTGTAAATTTTTGTATAAATATCGAGTTTGCCCCCCTTAAAAAATTAATTTTGTTCCCACCCTCCTACGGAAGAGTTCAAGCTCCGCCACTGAAAAGAGATATCATTCAAACACATTAAAATCATTGAGCTACATGTCATTTGGTTAAGTAGTAGTATTTGACTATAAGTTTGTTGAGTTGTGAATCGTGAATTGATTTTACTTGCAAAATCTCATTTCAGTAATCTCCTAAGTTAGTTTTAATCAGTTTTGAAGTTGTATAGTTTTCAAAAAGGAAAATGCCACAGAAAAATAACCAAGTTTGTAAACGGTTTTAATTAAGTAACTGAAACTTTTTTTATCCCTATAAAGTAATTATACTTTCGTTTAATGTTCTAATCTTGTGTAATTACCAGGTCATCAGGTTACCATATTTTTTTTTATTTTTTATTTTCTTTTAATGCTTAGGTGGATATTATTTATATTAGTTGGATTTTATAAAATCAAAATACATCTTTTAATGCTTAGGTGGATATTATTTACATTAGTTGGATTTTATACATGTCATTATTTATATTTTTTCACATCACATTAAAGATTAAATTTTTTTAATGAAAACTGACATATCATCAATGGTTACCTGGAAACCTGACAATTACATATGAATGAAACACCAAGTCAAACTTCACTGACTTTAGAGAGACAAAAAAAGTTTAAGTGACTTAATTAGAATATTTTTCAAACTTGATTACATTTCTATAAAGTTACCCCTTTTCAAAAAGCCTTTGGTTTTTACCATTAACCTAACGACTAAATTGCTTGTGAATTGTTAATAATAATAAACAATTGCCATATAAAAAACGTGACAGAGATAATTTAGAGTAATTTACGAAAAATTTTGATATATATCTATACTAACAAATAAAAATATTAAGTGACATGTGTCACTCTTTCATGACTCCTCAATATTTTTTTCCTCCTCTCTCTTCTATTAATTGTATAAATTTTTTTTAATTGCTTTTATATTTTTTTTGTCTCTCTCCTATTAAATGATTTTTATAATTATTTTTGTAAAGTATTTTATATTTTAAAATAAGTATACGTTAAAATTATATAATATTTCATAAATATGTAACAAAAAAATATCTATTGCAAAAAGTATAGCTTAAAATTTTAGCAATTACACGGGTTTTTAACCTAGTTGAGATAATATGTGAAAAAAGACATTGGAATCTAACAAATATATGAATAATAACTGCTTGATGATTTTTTGTTTACAATCATTAGAGTTTTAATATCAAGTTCTTGATCAACGTGAGACTACCTCATTAGACAAAGGTTTTTATCGTTTAGAAGGGAAGTTTTGGGTTCAAGAGTACAACCCTCGACATAATTTGAAAGTAATCTAGAAGCAAGATTAAGATAGAGTTGTGGTAAAAAAAATTGAGATTGGTAAAAGATGTGTCTGAAAAGTTATTGCGATCGATTGATAGATTTTATTTGGACCGCAAACCAAACGGTTGATAGTCAATATGTTAACTAAATTTCAGAGCATTTGTTGATAACTTATATTGGTGCTCCTGTTTGCCTCTAGCTCCTTGCCGGTGCAACATCTGTATGGCTGTCTTTTGTTGTTTTTTATGGAAGTATCTATTGTGAAAAGGTTAATATGTTAATTTAAAAAAATATGGATATTATTATATTTTTAAATTCATGTATATCTAAAAGAATGAAACAAAATCTTTTTTATAATCTTATATGTTACGTATGAAAATAAACATAAGCGTAAAGTATACTTTTATGTTAATTTTTAATTGACACTTAAAAAATAACAAAATTCAATTTAAATACAGAATATGTTGATATTAAATATTGTGAGGTTTGTCTTAAAGTGAAATAATAAATAATTTCATTTTCTAAAATCCAAAATGTATATTGATCAGACAAAATTAAAACGATTAATATATAGAAATCAACCTTATTTAACAAACTCATCAACCATGAAACCTCGTTAAGACAGACCAACAACAATTTTTTGGGAAAAAAATATATAACGAGTAATCAAGCAAGATATTCTATGTTCTATTCATGACAAACAAATAAAGTGTCTCCAATCCACTTAGATGAAACGTCAATTTTCGGGCTCTTTCAATTAAAAGAGAAAAATCTAAATATTTGTAGCAAAATGTGTAATCATATTCAATCTATCTAGAAAAAGGAAAAAGTCAAATAGTTAAAATAATTACTCACATTCTTAACAGTTATGTCTTCTTAACATATATGAACTAGTTTTTTAATTATCAACGACATATTTATGCTCTCTTTTTAGTTTTAAAAAAAGACATGTTTACATGAAAACCAACTATCGGTGACAGGTTGTCTTGTACCCAGGACAACAGAGGCTATATGTGCTCGTCAAAGATGAAACATACCAGATTCACGTCTAACATCGTATAACGTGAGGATGTGGGGTTCGAATGTGGGGTTTGAATCGGAGTTCTCACACTCTAAATTCACTCTTAAATATACGCCACTTTGTCAAAAGGTGACCCAATACAACATACGTGAGTAGAATTAAACCAAAAGACCTTCTGGTATCAAACATCCGCAATTACTTCACAAAAACTCCACATAAAAATCCACTTTTCGATTCATCCTTCTCCCATTATTTTATTTTAAATCTAAATAAAAAGACGTAATTTACACGATTATCACACACACATAATATAAAATTATTTATATATATATTAGGCAAGTTGCATGAAAACTACATATAGATTTCTGCCAAACTACGTACGGTCTTCGATCCGATCCTCCCACGTAAGATTGCTTTGTTTAAGATTGCTTTGTTTGCTTGTGTTTTCCAACCATATTAAAGATAGGGAAATTATGATGAACATAATCTAGCTTGCACATCTCGATATGCATGGTATGATTTTTCTTTCAAAGTCATATAATCTACTCTTAAATTCACCCAACTTGCTTACGGCAAGATTTACCTAGACATATAAAGAAGGCCGGGATCACATTTTACACACTCGGACACCATTGCGTTAAATGTCTGTTGATTCGACTTGGTTTGATATGATTAGTTACGTATTTAAATATATAAGTATAGTTACATTATAAGATAAAGATAAAACATCAATGACGATCTTAATACTCAAACTAGAGGCCAAATAATGAGTTAATGACAAACATCAAAATATATTTAGGTCTGCATATTCTCTTGAAATTACAAAGCCACACCAAATCATAAGTTATTTTCCCACTTTGATTTCATAATAATATATATAAATAATACTAAAAAGCCACAACAAATCATAAGTTATTTTCCCACTTTAATTTTATAATAATATCTATAAATAATATTAAATTGTCTACAGTTTATAACTTAACATACAAGCCTTCGTATAAAATATTTAATTACTATTTGAAAAGCCTCTCAGAAAAAAGAAAAAAAATACTAATCGTGTAAAAGGTGGGATGGAAGAGATTTAGGTTTTAGATTGCGATTTGAAAGATATAATTGAAGGTACATTTTATTTTCTTCTTTTGTCGCCTACTTTAGTTGCTTGGCCTAATTTTTCAATCAAATCAAGTAAAGTGCATTATCCACAACATGGCCCCATCTTCTTCTTTCATTATAATCATAACGTTTTGAAAGATGTACCATTTTCACCCATTTACAAATTTACCGAGAATATGATTAAAATTACCATTCATGATAATAAAATTAAATACTATACAAAAAAATAAAACAAAAACAACACAATATATCAATAAACGAGTTACGACAGAAACAAGTATAGTACAAGAGGAAGAAGTAGAATGGCCAAGGCCTCATATTTTTCCAAAGTTTCTTTTAATACAAATTTCACATCCATATACTATGAGCATCCGCCCTAGAGTACAACAAGAATAATAAGCTCTACCGACTGTAATGAACCAACAGGCACCAAATCTTTTTTGTTTCAAAAATAAAAAATAAAGTGCATAAAAAGATTTTATTAACAATCTAATTACACACCTTTAATAATCAGTATCTAATTCATCTTAACTTCATTTGAAATCAGTTTTAACTCAATGTAAATCTATCATAAAAGAGATTGCAAGCTCATTTTAACAATGATATAATTATTGGGAAGATTCCCAAAATATCTCTTTTGTTTTTTTTTCTTAATATGTCCTTTTAAAATTTTCTTTTAAAATTATTTTTTTAACAGGGCATCGGCGTCTCCCTAAACAGAACGCACGGCCCACATAACCATCCTCTTAAAAGCTAACAAGTGATCAACAGAATAACCGCCTGCGAAACAGAGGCGTGCGGCTCCAAAAAGTAGGTGGCCTCCTCACCAACTTCCCATTCCTTTTGATTTGAACTTTAATAAATAAAATAATTAATTTATTCATATTTTATTTTTCTCTTATAACTTTTAAAATATATTTTTTTATAAAAGTTCAAATATACCATTGAGATGTGCTTATTTTTATCTACGCAGCGACTTAAGTTTTATTCTAAACTTATTCGGGTCAAATTTAAATCGAATTTTGCGTATAAAATTTGACCCCAATCGGTTTTGAATAAAATTTGCGTCGCCATGTAGATAAAAATAAGCACGTCGCAATGGTATATTTGAAATTTATAAAACGTTATATTTTAAATATTATAAGAGAAAACAAACTTTTAAGTGAAATTAATTATATTAAGAGTTAATTACACAAATAGTCCCTGTGGTTTAGCGCGTTTCTCAGGTTTGGGTATTAACCTTTTTTAGTAACAGGTTGGTGTATTGTGTTTTTAATTTTGTAACGACTTTAGGTATTAAGGTTAACTTCCATTAGTTTTTTCGTTAAATCAAGGTAAAATGACCAAAGTACCCTTTCAGGGTCATTTATGTAACTTATATCTTAATCTAGTCACCATTTATGTAATTAACTAAAAAACAAAAAAACCTAATCCACCCATATCTGATATGGAAACCTCAGATATGGAGTTGGTGGTGGTTGTGGAGTCTGATAAAGCTGATATGGAAACCTCACCGGCGGTGGAATCGGAGGCACCCAAATTGGCCCCTGCTCCGGCGGTGGCAAAAGTGGCGGCTCCGGTGGCGTCGACGCACCCGGCGTCAGACGGTGGGAAGAGGGTTTGCGACGGCAGATGGCGATGGTGGCGGTGGTGGGTAGATGGCGAAGGAGGGGGAGTGGTGGTCGGATTGGAGCGGTGGTGGTTGTTTAAAGGGGGCCGACGGGTGGGATGGTGGGGTTGGGTTTCAAGCTTTTGTTTCAGAGTTAATTACACAAATGGCCCCTTCAGTTTGCTAAATTATAACATTAGTCTCACAGATTTGAAAAGACTAAAATACCCTTGATTTAACGAAAAAATTAACGGAAGTTAGCCTTAATACCTAAAGTCGTTAAAAAATTAAAAACACAATACCCCAACCTGTTACTTAAAAAGATTAGTACCCAAACCTGAAAAACGCGCTAAACCACAGGGACTATTTGTGTAATTAACTCTTATATTAATATTAAACTCAAAAGAAAAAAAAAACTTATCAATTTTGCTTTGGAGTCGGACGCATAGAGATATGAGTGAAAAGTGACGTACGACTCCATATTTTGGGAATTTTCCCAATAATAATTACATATTTTGTTTCTTAAAGTAAACATGAGATATTAATTTTATTATGAAAGTTACCGCAATAGTTGATACCCAAAATTGGACATCAAAATCGATTAAATTGGTGACAAGTTTAGAGCTCTTTACTAATGGGCCACAAATGAGTATTGATAAGAAATGTCCTCCAAAAAGTATACAACACTAAGGCGTCATCAAGAAAAGGCTTACCATTTATGTACCCCCACTATAACGGCAAAAGGTGCTACTCTCTCCTTACCATATATACTTTAGATTAAAATTTATATGTGTTATTATTTATATATTATTAGGTTAATAAACAATGTATAACACGAGTTATATAAATAAAATAAAAAATAATCATTATTTTATCAATAAAATATAAATAATTATTAACAAAATTTTATTAACTATAAACTATATATTAAAATAAAATATGATTAAAATTACGTATAAGTAAACACTATAAGTAATAAAACAATAATATCATTTAAAAAATGTAAACTAAAAAAAAATATTTTGTTTCAAAACAAACCGTTTTAAAAAAATATTTTAAAAAAGTTTCTTATCATAACTCCAAATTTTATATATTTTGGTTTATAAAAATTTTATTTTTTAAAAAACACTGATTTTAAAATACTTTGTATTTTTAAAAAAAGCTTGATGTTTAAGAAAGTTTCTTATTTTATAAAAGTATGTTTCTTTAGAAATTACATTTATGAAAAATTATATTTTTTAGTTTATTAAAAAACTTTTATTAATTTCAAAAATAATTAAATAATATAGTTAGTGATTAATGTAATTTTTAACATTAAAGAGAAACGGAAAATTAAATTAAACGGTCTATAATTGTGTCAAGTGTCCACCTAAAATCTTTTTTTATTACAATAAATAGATTACTTTATATTTGTAATTCTATATTTGATTTATAAACCGTTTTTCCTTTTGAAATAAATTTTATATATTTAACAGGTCATATAACATCGTCAATTTAGGGAAAAGATCATATATAAAAATGTATACTAGGTTAGAATTTTGTGTATTACACGGGTTAAATCAATAAAATATTCAAAAAATAGAAACACATCAAACGATCAATGCGGTTAGATTTCTCTGTGAATAGTGAACGACGATTTTGCAGAGGGTTTTGTGTGATTTTGAATGTGGATTGTGAAGGGTATTAATAGATCGATGAGACATGATTTAAAGAAAAGCATAAAAGAAACCATGACTTGTGGGTAGACAAATCGTGACTGGGGCAATCGAAATCGTATTGATTTAGTCATTGATATTGATTTTAAAAAGTGAAATAATACATAAGGAAGGAGGAGAAAAAACTTAAAAAGAAGAGGCAAGAAAATATCTTGTTTTATAAACAGTAATTAAGTAGCAAATTCTGAAAATATTACTTTTATCTTAGTGTCCCTCTTAAATTATCTTTTTTTCAAAATTTCTCAACCGGACAAGACGTCAATGCTTTTAAAGACACGTACGGGCGTCTAGGCCCACTACAAATAAGATGCGTAGTTAAAACAGACGTCACCCTACGCAAAATGAAGTCGTGCGCCAGCAAAAATAGAGTCGTCCCCCTCCAAAGAAGAGTCGGCCGCCCTATGCACCCACCTTCATGCAACATTTGATGTGTTTTTTTATTTGAATTTAATATTAATATAATTAATTTTACTCATATTTTGTTTTTCTCGTATAATTTTTAAATATAAAATTTTATAAAAATTCAAATATACCATGGCGATGTGCTTTTTTTTTATTCATGTGCCGATGTAAATTTTATTCAAAACCGATTCAAGCCAAATTTTCTATCCAACGTTCAATGTAAATTTTACCCGGATCAGTTTTGAATAAAATTTACGTCGGTACGTAGATAAAAATATGCACGTCCCAATGATATATTTGAAATTTTTTAAAACGTATATTTTAAAAGTTATAAAAGAAAAATAAAATTAGAGTAAAATTAATTATAATAATATTAAACTCAAATCAAAATCATATCATATTTGCATAGGGGCGGCTGACCATCTAGGAGCGCACGCCATTATTTCGCGGGCGGCGACTCTGTTAACTACGTGTTAGTTTTTAAAAGAGTGTCTAGGCGGGTGTCCGTGCCTTATCTAGAAAGGCTTCGGCGCCCTAATAGTAGAAAACATTTTAAGAAGAAAATTTGAGAAGAACATGTCGGGGAGAAAAAAAATACAAAAGAAGATTTTGGGAATTTTTCTTACGATTCTAATTCATTTTTGTAATGTATAGTTTTTAGTTAGGACAAGGGCTAAATAAAGTGTTGTTGGTCGAAACGTACGGATGATAAGCAAAGTTGAAAAGAGGAAGTAGCTGGAGCCACTGTAGCAAGCAGTCGGCGCACCATCACCACATGGGATCGGGCCCACCAACCAACTACAATGGTCAACGTTTGGGGTCACTTAATCAAACAAATGTAGAAAATACAAACATTTGAAACTTATAATAAAACTATACATCTGTCTCCATAATTCTGTGACTGATTTACGGGCTTCCCCGCTCTACATTGGCATGAACGACCACCTCTTACGGGTGGTGGCTTTCGGCTCTTTTTCCTCTTTCGTCTTATAAATTTTCCTCATCATCGTTCTTTTTCATGTCGGGCGAGTGGGCCATAAAATGAGACAACGTTGAAGAAAGAATAATTTGAGTTTTGGGTGAGGGTGGTTGTTACAATATTCAAATTCAAAATAAAAGACATCAAATCCAATTTGAAGACTGCTTCCAATATTTTGTGGAGGCTGCTTGGATTTTACTAGATAGTTTAATTTTATATGAAAGTTATGTGAAATTTTTCAAAAAGATATTTGTAAAACTTGCTAGATCTTTTGATACATAATGACAAAAGTTTAAAATGAACAAACGCAAAGTGACCGCATAAAAATATACAATATAAATGTGTCTGGTATCACTCACACAGATATGAACACAAAACATGAAAAAGATAAATAATATAGAACACAAGAGATGTATAATGTTTATAGTAGTTAGGGCTGTTTTCCTACAAGTCTAGACCAAAGACTCCACATTCAACAAAATGTATCATTTTGAACAAAATGTGAACAAAATGTATACTTTCAAGTGGAGGTTGCTCTAAAATGGACGATATTCAGATGTCAAATTATGAGAATGTAACACCATTTACTTCCTATCAGATTTAAATCCAAGTTCACTTTAAAAAGATTTTTTCCTCTTATCTCACTTACAAAAAGTACAGTAGCTCTTAAATAAATTATCTATTCAGCCTTTCTTTATCAACGAACTCATTCGACAGCTGGTCCTGGACCCTAGACTTAAAGGTTTGTTCACATCAATCCTAATCAAATACATCAACAATTAATTACTGTATATAGCTGTAAGCTGTTTGCGTGACAACTTTTGCTGGATGAAATTCATGGTCCCTCAACATAAATGCTCATTTGCTGCCTTTCACTTTCCATAACAAACTTCCATGACGATTCAATATATGGACATTTAAGGAATTGAATTGACTTACACTGAATTTGCAACCCAAAGTGTTATTCACATACTACTGCATAAGCATATAGATGAATTTTTGCCTATATTTATCGTTAAGAAACGATATTCAATATAGATTATGTTTTAAATGTTACATCAAGGCGACTTGGTCTCATTTTCAAAACTAGCGGTTTGGAGTTTGCCATTTACGTACGACTTGTCTCCTCGACATTTTTGTAGAGTTTGCATATTAATATAACCTGGTCACAATGCACTAAAAATATAGTGGCGTTAATCATCTGGATTTACATTTGTACACAAAATTTTCATAGTTCATCATTGTTTAGATATATTATAGAAACTTATCATTAATAAAAGTAGTTTATTAAATTATTAAGCATTAATTATTTATATCAAAATAAAATAAACACATGGTATTATCATGATAAATATCAACTAACACGTTGATAGGTATTCAAATATGTAAAAAAAGTTGATATAATATATTAGTGTTAAACTACTGTCTACACATATGTTAGAATTATATTAGATTATTGTTTCGTGTGTTAGACAACCACTTCAAATAGAACAAATAAATAACTATTGACGCAACAAGACAATTGATTATGTTTTATCAGGCGAGTTAAGTTAAATCCTGAATAAGAAATTATTTTAAATAATGTAAGGTTGTTAGTGTTAATTTTAAATTAGTTTAACAAATATCAAGGATATATTTTCAAATATATAAGTCTTAATTAGTTTTGTACTTTTATAAGACTCTTAAATATTTTAAATCTCCTAAGATCGAGTGTAGATATGAATGTAAATATTTAGTGTTTTTAATCATGTAAAATATAGATATTAATGATGCATCACATTTTAAAAAAATAACTTCTTAAAATATTAATCAAAGTTTTATGATTTTCTAAGCAGAACACTCATAAATTTATTTATCCCACTCATGTCATTCATAGTTTTTTTGTCTCAATCAGATCACTTAGACTACTCCCATCGGTGAAGTTATAATCGGTCAGTTGCTTAGGTGTAATTTTAAAAAAATAAAAAAACTTAATAAATGGATGCAACCAAGTCGCCTCGCCGAACACTAGGCGGTTATAAAGGCTTATGCATGTGGATTAATTTTGACACATGGGGCATTCCTATTGGTTCATATTAATATCCTTTGTTTTATTTTTATTTTTCCTTTCTAGGAATTAATTTTTCTTATAATTTGGTTTTCTTTATTAAATATTTTTAACTTAGCTTAATAGACGGTTCAATTTTCTAATTTTATTAAACGATTTGCCACATGTAATTGGTTGAAAATATATATTTTGATAAAACTTATCATCTAAAAAATCTAGCATTACCTCATCCAAATTATTTTAAAAAATTGTAACATTATCTCACTATTTAATAAAAACTGGTGTGGTTTGGTTGTTAATGGGAGTGGAAAATTGAGTTTGGTTGGGTTGGGTTGTGAATGAGAGTAGTCTTATAAATTTTTTTATCTCAATCAGGTCACTGAAGTTCAATATTATTTTACTTAGGCTACTCATAAATTGCAAAAATTTAAAAAAAATTGAAATATATAAAAATTTAACAATATTTACAAAGAACCGAATTATTTTTAAAAATTTTCGACTTATTTAAAAGTTTTGAAAATATACGAGTGAGCTAATTGAAACACACCTAAAACTTCATTGGTTTGATTGGAACATATAAAAGTATCAATAGCCTGATTGAAACAAATAAAATTAAGTGATCTAATTAGAACACTTCTAAAACATATTTACTATTTTGTAAAGTTTTCTCTTTTAAGAAACCTACCTTTGCAATTTATTTCTTTTTTTTAATCATTTCATTGATTTTTTAACCTCCTTTTATTCAAAATTTAACCACAAAATTAGTGAGACCAATTGATCCAGAACTCTTGGTATGTTATGCCCTAAAAAGTCACTTTGGATTTGATGTTTAGTTAGAGCATTCACAGTCCGTTTCATATATATATGTGAGTGGGTATCTTATATTATAGGGAATGATTGTATTATACGAGTTGAATAAATAAAATATTAAATATAATAAAATTTTGTTAAGTATAAAACGATACTCTAAAATAAGATATGATTGAAATTACGTATGAGTAAAAACTATATAAGTAATCATACAATAATATCAACTTTTTTAAAAATTTTGTTTTTAACAATTTTTAGCCAAAAAAAACTAAACATGTTTCAAAACAAACCGTATTAGAAAAATATCATTTTTAAAAATTTTCTTATTATAACTTCTAATTTTAATTATTTTTAAAAATTAATTTTTAAAAACATCATTTTTAAAATATTTGGTATTGTTAAAAAAGTTTGATGCTTTAAAAAATTTTCTTATTTTATTTGTTTTTTATACATAACACTAATAAAACAATATCTTTCTTAATTTATTAAAAATATACTTTAATCTAAATAAGAGTTAAATAATATTATTAATAATTAAGGTAATTACTAAATAGGAGATAGAATCGGAAAAATTTTGGTGAGAAGAAATATGGTGTTGTCGCATGACTCCCTAGATACTCTTTTATTAGAGTAGTACGATAAGATAAAAATCAACTTATTGTTATAAAAATAGATCTTTTCGAAAGATACCTTCGTAAATTAACCACCATCTCACCTAGAGGTGGGCATAAAACCGGGTTCTGACCCGACTCGGTGGACCCGACCCGGACCCGGGTACAGATAGTTCCCGATGGAAGGTGTACCCAGGTTGGACCCGTTTAAACCCGTAGGGTTGGAACCGGTTTTAGATTTTGAATTTTTTAGCTAACCCGACCCGAACCGGACTCGGCCCGATTTGAACCCGGTATTGGACCTGTGTTCGACACACACAAGAAAAGAAAAGAATAAAAAAAACTAAACCCAGTATTGGATCCGGTTTCGGACCCGACCCTACCCTGCCTGGGTATACCCGGTAGGGTTTTGACGATGGTGAACCCAACCCGGGTTTGTACCCGGTTTCACCAATACCCGGATACAAAAATACCCGATTGGATCCAACCCGGTATGAACCCAATACCTAGTTTGTGCATCTTTAAATCTCACCTCCTCCTACTTTGAACAATACTGACTGATCTTAGGTGCCGTTCATTAAAAGAATGGATCTTAGGCCCATATTTAATGGGCTTAAATCCACAACAATTCAACGGACACCAACTGTTTGTGAAAATGCTTCAAAAAAGTTCCCACAAGGAGGAGAAAGCACCAGCCATTACTCTTCGTAAATCTCCAAGATTTCCGCAAGTTGTGCCCTCGGATCCTCAAGACCCGAAAACCCCTCATCCGGAGCAACATCGGAGGACCCGGATCCGTTGTATTGTAATTCGAATGGGGAAAACAGTAAGCAATTTGTTATTTGATTTTGGTTTTAGTAGCTGTTGATGGTGCTAAGATTTTCAGTTGAGACTACCCTTAGTTCACTGAAGTGTTATTACTTTGTTCACCATGGAATTGATGCTTTAACATAGGATGTGTAAAACCCTAAATGGTTATTGTTGCAGAGTTTAGCATGATGGTTAAACAAGTTTTTTCATGAAGAAATTGAGGCACTTTTGACCTCGAATTGAAACTGTTGTTTCTTTCATGCTTTGATGAGCTGTTTCTGTTATTTTTTGCCATGGTAATAACTAATATGAAATCTATTTTGCAGGTGAATTCAAGAGGCGGGTAACACGTAATAATTTTTGCAGACACATGGATAAAAATGGTGAGAAGGGGGACTATGCTGGCTTTACTGGAAATACAAGCCATAGTTATTCATTAGGTAAGGGGATAATTGAAGAGAGTCTAAGATTATCTAAATGGTTTGAAGGCAAGTCACTAAAGAAGAAAGTGAAAACTCTGCAGGAGTTGGGACTATAATTTTGATCAGAATGATACTTTTGCGTTTGATGGAAATACGAATGAAGGGGCTTTGTCAATTACAGAGAAGCAAGTTTTGGATGAAGAATTATCCGAAGAACATGTTGAAAAAAAATCACAAATGGAATCGATGTTTACATAACGCGAAAGAATATTGGAGTTAAAAGATCAAGAGATCAGTTTGAGAACATTTCGGCAATGACTCAAGGTTGGAGCAAAGATCAAGAATTGGCATTGGAGAGAGCTTACCTAGAAGCAAAACCCACTCCACACTTCTGGAACAAGGTTTCTAGGCTGGTAATTCACTACTCGTCATAAACTTTATGTTTATACATCAATATCTCCAAAATATGGTGCATAATATCACAACAATGTGTGATCTTGCTCTTTTCGTGTTCTTTTGACAATGGCTAACTTAATGTCAACATCTTTTGAGGTTTAATTTTGCTACCACAATACGTGTTTTAGATGCCTGGAAAATCTGCACAGGAATGTTTTGACAAAATACATGGTTGTAATCATTTGACACCACCTAAATCTTGTATATGTTATAGGGCTCGAGTATCAAATTCAAGAAACTCCACTTTGTCTCCAAGTAAATTGCTCAACACTTCAAGTCCTACAACTAAAAGGCCTAATTACCATAAGCAGAAGAGTCATATAATCCAGAGAACTGTGAGACACATGCTACAGAATCAATATAAAGTGAAACAAGATTCTGCATCAGACCTGTTCTCAGTTCTGGAGCCAACATTCAACATCAATATGATGCTTACCACGCCTGATCGCTGTCAAGAAACAAATGAAGTAGTCACAAGATCTTCTATACTCCATAAAAAGAGTGTTTCAAGATTTAGTAGTTGATATGGAACAACACCAGTGAGCCCTCCCGTTTTAAAGCAGGTGAAAAACAAAGCATTGCGTCATTGCATGAGAAATTATTGACCTGTTAAACTGCAGAGAAGCTAACAGAATAGCAGCAAGTGCATAGGCAGAAAAAGTTGATAAAAGTCAAGTGATGAATCAGTTGCAAGGTCTGTTCTCTTTTTTGGTGCAAAAGATGCTATTAGTGAGTTCCAGCATCAACAGGCTACAGAGTTGAGCAACTTCTTTCGTTATGAGAGTGTTGATGATGCTGACGAGGACAACGATCAAATATTCTTGTGATTGTTGCTGTACAGATCCAGGTTTTAGCTGTTTCTATTAGGGAGTTCTTGTTCACATTGCTTAATCATAAACTGTTCATACTTGCGTGAGTTTAGTCAAATGATCATCTGAAATGTTATGTTCCCCTGATTGTTATTATATAGGCAATCAAATAATCAAATGCAACTACTTCACTGTGACAAAAAAACTAAAGATGTATTAATAACTTGACTAGATATTATAAACAACATTTTTATACACATAACAAGTTTTTTTAGTTCACATTTTACACAACAATGCACACTTATTTATACTTGATGCACCACATCAATTATTTCAAACTGATAAAAGACTGCTTTCAGGCTGGATTTCACATAATGGACATATTGCTTATGCTTGAGCTGCTACTTGCATTGGTTGTTCATCATTGCAGGGACCTCCAGAGATATTATCAAGGCAACCACTGTTCATCATACCACCACAGCCACCTCCACATCCGCCACAACCACCACCGCATCCACCTCCACAGCCGCCACTTTTCATCATATTCCCGCAGCCGCCTCCACATCCGCCACAACCTCCTCCACATCCACTGCCGCAGCCACCACTATTGACCATATTCCCACAACCACCTCCACATCCTCCGCCACATCCACTACCACAGCCACCACTGTTGACCATATTCCCACATCCCCCACCGCATCCACTGCCACAACCACCACTTTTGATCATATTTCCACAACCACCTCCACATCCACTACCGCAGCCACCACTGTATACAGACTTTTTAGCAATTTCAGCATTAAATACAACTTTCTCAGCCATAAATTCTGTCTCCTTTAAACTTTCACCATCATTCCCTTCCTTTCTCATAATGTTACACACTATGAAAGCTAACATAATTCCTGGTAACATGAACCATGCTTCTTGTACCTGTCAAAATAAAAACAAAAATAAAGAGAATAAGTAAAACATACTGATATATCCATAAAAAATAAAAAGAAATTTTACCATAAAAGCCCCAGATGTAACATCAAGCAATGCTACTGCTCTTCCATATGGATACTCTGCAGAGAACTCAACCGCTGTCATGAAGTTATGTTTGTGTGTTTGCCTTCCATGGTTTTTCGGTTCATAATCCAACTTTCTTCCAGGAATCAGTTTAACCTGAATGACAATCACCAATGATTCATTGATAACAAATTATTGGAGGATCTTTTTCAAGGAACATTAATGAAATTTATTCCAACCATGTGAGGGCCTGTGAGCAGCATCTTCTGAACCGTAAGGGTCCACAAAGAATCCATAAAAGACCACTCTGACCCAGTCAACTGTCCAAGAAGAACTGTTTCACCTTCTCTTGTGATGCCAATTAGCTCTTTCCACAACTTGTCACCCATCTCTTTTGTTCCTTTTATCTCTCTGCATAGCAAACAAGCTATCGTAAATAACTAAAAACATTTTCCCATTTAAAGTTTTTGATGAATTTGGTCAAGAAAACAAAGATGACCTCATTTGAAAGCCAATGATTTCATTGCCATGTTCATCTGCAACCTGTGTCAAGCTCTTTGAGAAAGGGGAAGTATTGGCTATCTTAAGCACATGCGGTGCTCTGATTGGCACTGTGCATGAGGCTGCGACTTTTATCCGAATGGGATCAGAACTTATAGTGCCAGAACTTGGAACCAAATCCAGCCACTGTTCCACAGAGAGATTAGTAACCAAGTCTTCTAAAGAGAGAGAACAGGAACCTAGAGTTTTGACTGCCTCGGGTGGCAGTAAGTTGGAAGGGGAATCAGAAACAAGTTCAAAGAATAGATTTCCAGTAGATTTGCACTGGAATGTAGCAACCTGCTTTTTACCAAATTCAGACTGGATATTAAGCTTCCTCTTGACTTTAAAGATTCCATCAGGTTGTGCTTTGCTAAAATGTACACAAACCCTTTTCTTGTAGGTTTCTGGTAACTTTTTAATTTCTACAAACTCCAAAACAACCTGCAATAACACAATTCAACTTTTAACTTGATTATTGAAGTTAAAAGTAACAGGAAATATATTCATCTGGTACTCAAGAATTACCTCAATGACGTCTGATTCGGGAAGATTGATTAGTTTCTGAAACTTATTATTTGAGTTAACCTCTTTGCCCATGAGTTTTGGTATGAAAGGAGTGGTGGTGAGAGGAGAAGGTGTACTACCTCTATACATTGCTCCTGCTCTCCAATACCTTGAACCAAATAACTCCTCCCAATGTTTGATAGTTTTAGAGAATCCAACATCTAGCTTTTGACCTTTGCCTCGGTTTTGGTCTGTGTCATCATGTTCTAAAATCTTTCCAAGTAAGTTCATAGAGTCCTTGCAGTAGGAAGCAGGATGTAACTGGTGTGTATGCCAGATCAAGTCAATATCATAAGTTGGAACACAAAAACACCTTACGGATCGCTCTTTGTTTCTCTTGATTAAATGCAGAAAACCTTTGTATCTGGCTACAGATGCTTCAAGAAAGTGATCAGTGTTCATATGGGGCCTGGATACCTGGTAAAAGAATGGGATTTGTCTTTTAACAGCTAAAACCAGATTGTATTTGGTATGATTTTCAGACGCGTGGGCGTCCTTTGAAAATTCATTTGAAAGCGTCAAGTTGATATCATAGGGCTCGTTGGGATACATTTTGTTCCATATTTCTTCTGTTTCTGTTCTTGAGACTTCTTCAACAGAGGATGCAACATTACTGTTGTCAAGAATTCTTCCATAGAACTCTTCACAGTCAGATTTGTATCTCACCTGAGAAAGAAATGCAAGAACAATATGCATCAAACACAAGTATTGAAACAAGAATTCAGTTGAAGGACCTACCGGATTGAGCCTATGACAATGCCAAACCCATTCACAATCAAGTGGAACAACCAAAGGCCCTTTTGTGACCCGAGACTCGGAATGTTTAGCAAGCAATGGAAGCCAACAAGAATTGTACCTAAAAGTTTAGTGTATCAATATTGTGATGATACCAAAAGAAAGAAGTTAAGTTGTGTTGATCAATGTATGATTTACCTGTGGATGGCCCATTGCAACGTCTGGTCTTCATAAAGCCAACGGTTTCTGTCTACAACAGCAAGAAACTTCAGCTGAAGCTTAGCAGCAGCCACAAGATCTTCACTTAATTTGATACTTTGGGCTGCATTCCACTCTGATTCTTGTTCCATGCCCATTTTACAGTTCTCACCTACAAAAACAAACCAGTCTGCAATCAGTTAATATGAATCTAACCAGCAAAAAAAACTTGAACTTGGTTTAAATGTTGGTTTTGGGGTTCTTTAATAATGGCCTAGGCATAAGTATAGTATAAAACAATGAGAAGGCGATTGCTCTCTATCCTTAGCAATTTCTCTTCCGCTATTTAATCAAAAAATGTGCGTATGGTTTTATTGTGAATTACTTCCCAATATACAATGAATTGACATATGTAGAATCACACCGTTCTTTGTGATGACAAGCCTATTGGACTACTGAGTTGTAGAGATATTAAGCAACTAAAATCATGCTTGAATCTTAGTATGATTGTTTACTAGTTTGGTATATAAAAGAGAGAGGTTTTTTTTTTCTTAAATAGTTTTTTGGCGATATTACAACTATGAATCTTATAATGAAAACTTAAGCATTGTTGAGAGGTCAATCAACACCCGCTTGAAGTGTTGAATTCTTCTGATCAAGTCAGCAAACAAATCGGTTGTAGGTTTTGTGGCATCGAGTTTCATCGGATATGTCTTTTGAATAGTGTACGAATCACTTTCAGATTAAAGTAATTTTGACGGTACTCCAAATCTTTAATCTACGTAATTCAAAAGAAAATAAGAAATCAGACCGAATATCTTCTATATACAGATGGTGAACCATCACAACATTACACTTGGTAGATATTCACTTCTACCAACTAGAAAATCATTAGGATGAACTCCATCAGTAGTACTGGTTGTCTAGTTGCTATTTATCTTAGGTACCCTCACAATTGTTTCTCAACGCCCCTCAATCTCTGCCTAGAGGTGCACAAATCAGGATTTTGACTCAAACTGGTTCGGCTTTGGTCAACAAAAGTCAAACATGGTTTTGATTGGTTTAAAAACTGGTTCTTGAGGGTTTGAGCCATTTAAAGCCTGGTTTTGACTAGTTTGGTTTGTGTTTGACAGTTTCAAACCGGTTTCAGTCTATAGGGCTACAAATCAGTGTCAAACCTATGGGTTGAATCAACTTGGAACCAAGTTTTACCAAACTGCTTCAGGAATTGGGTCGGGTCGTTCGTTTTGGTTCTTAAGCCGGTTTTTTGTCCACCTATACCTCTGCCAAGGGACGATGCCTCTTGGAAACCCCATGGTCTAGGGTTCGCCATCTAGAATTCCCAAGGTTCCTATAGTCTTGAAAAACATGTACTCCGCACCTCCTAAATTACATCAGTATTTATTTTTATTTATCTTTGATCTTAAGTATATCCTGCTTAACGAAAATGACTTGATGACTTAAAATCACATACATATGTGACAACCGCTAAGTGTTGGTTGTAGAGTTGCTACTTCCTGATTTCATCTACTAAAGACCATATTATATTGTAGTGCAAATTGAACCATCAAACTCCAACGCCCGCCATTATGGCGTATTGTGTAAGGCTGTTTTGCTCCTTTAGAGTTTCTCCTCTTCCCTTGACTAAATACTGTAGGGGTGTTAAAATCCGGAAATCCGAAGTTCATATATCTGAAAATTTCGAATAGTGGATTTCAATATGCAACTCTGAATCCAAAATTTCATATTCAGATATCTGAATTCGGGGTTTCGGATATCCGAAATTTTTTAAAAATATCCGAAATTTATAATTGATATTTTGTTATTTTAATAGTTTTTATAAAAATATTTCAGATAACCAAATTTTCGGTTTGGATATATTTACACATCCCTACTAAAGCCTTACTAAAGACACATTAATTTTATCACTTTGAAAATATTCTCTAACATTAGATCATTCAAAATAGACTCGCATCTTAGATCATATGGAATAACAAACCTAACAAGCAATGAAACAATTCTACGTCCATACTAATAAAGCTAAACACTGGTTGTACTAAACGTAATTCTTACTAAAACAATTACATTATCTCTCTACTTTACTCGTTGAGTGAGCCCTCTTCCTACCAAATGAATCACATTATCTCTACACTTATTACTATAAGAGAGTGCGTTGACCATATTACAGTTATTCATATCCGAATTGGTGTTTATGGAAACTGCTTTTATGCCATAACTTTGTTCAATGAAACTGGACGCCATTAAAATTTAAAAGAACAACAATATGAATAAAATGATTCCTGATTATTATAAACCATAAAAGTTGAAAAGTTCAAATACTTTGTGGATGTAGTTGCAAGACGAATGATCAGAAAAGTAAATCAGTGTAGGAGCAACGATTATTATCAACTGATCATCATTCGTTAAACATGAATCGATTACGGGGATGAAATAAATAGCTTAAGAGTGATTACCTGAAGAACAAAATCACCGGCGACTGTCAAACCTTCCGATTGTTTGATTAGATGATATCCAGTATGAAATTTTGATGATTTGAAGGTTTTTTGTAGGCACGATGACTGATGACACTCCTTTTAGTGAAGTAAATGTACTAATTGTACGTTCACTACATGTACTGCTTGTACTTTTATTATGCCAAGAGTTTATATATAGACTTTACATTTCCAAGTTTTATCTTTAATTTCATTATCTCTAATAAGTAAGTAAAAATCATTTATGTTCATAATTTATAATAATTTCATCATTTGCCTTTAAAAAATATCAAAAATCATCATTTATGTTCATGGTTTTGTAACAGTTTTTTAGCCTTTTTGATTTTTCTGAAAATTAGAGAAAATGATGAAAATTAAAAACAAGGATGAAAATAAGGATGGTTTTTGTTATTTCTTTACTTTAAGGACAAAAAGTAAAATTTACTATATACTTAAAGAATGAAAAATTTAATTTACTTTATTATATCCAATTTTTTTATATCTAAATGATATAAACCAATTATTAAAAATTGCACTCTAATGGTAAGGTGTTTCTTTTTTTTTATTTAAGTGATGAAATATTTAAATCCAGGTAGGTTAAGAGCATTCACAGCCGGTTTGGTATATTTATGTGAGTGTAATCCTTAAATTATATGAAATGGTTGTAAGTGGTTGTGAGTTGAGGAGAGAGAAATGTTACTGTTCAATCTGTAAATTTAAGGAATTACTGTTCAAACCCTTATAATTTTTTAATATTTTTAAAAGTTGTTGCGAGTGTAGGAGAGAGAAAATGTAATGATAAATGTATAAAAAAATATTATTTAATTAAAAAGATGAGAGAAAAAATAGTGTTTTTAGTGTAATTATATGGATAAAGATAAAGAACCAGCTGTAAATGCTCTAAGGTGGTTAATAGAGTAGAGTAACCGTCGTGAAAAATGATGTAAACTAAATGTGTTTGGCTAATATTCGTTGATTTTTATAATTTAAAATTATGTCAAAACAAAAATATTTTAAGACAAGTTTTAAATATGATATCTTATCTAAATAAATATTAGCATGTAATTATGAGCGTTTATCTTTACAATTAAATATAATATCATATGGAAAACGTTAATAAGCTGTCATGACATATACCAACCATATCTAATCATATATGGTAGTTAATTTAAGAAGTACGTTTTTATTTTTGTGGGTAAACCTAAATCTACTCTAACATTCTCCTATTAATTTAAATTTACACTTAACGTACTTGTCAAGAAGTTAAAAACGACATAAGAACTTGTATAAGTTCTTTCTACTTATACATTTAACTTTTTGTTTTTTCTACTTTTATGTAAATAAACAAAAAGTATATATATTGGTTTTTTATATGCAAAAAATTATTGATTGACTTTTATAATACAAAACATAAAGTATAAGGTTTTTTATAGTATTTACCAATTCCTTAATCAAGCGAATTTACGGTGGGCATTATATATAGGTTTTAAACATAGACATGTTATTCTCATGGTAATTTTGGATATAAACGTCCCTTCTTTAGTGAAATCTGTAGTTATATCAATAATTCTAGATAGATAATTTATTCATATGAAATAATTTCAATATTTATTTATTCATATGTTTGCTTGTAGAAACGTTTTTCTACAACAAAGAATTATATACTTTTTGTCAATGGCTTTATACATATTTTAAGTTTTAGGATGTGGCATAATCAGAATGAATATTCGAATTTCTTTTAGGTATATAGAAAACAAAAGAAAGACTACAAAGATCAAAGATGGCTCGAGTTATCTACATTACATGCTTTGATTTCTTCTTTCTAATTGATCATATAACTTCTTCTTTCTTTTTGATTACATAACTGAAGCTGATATTTTCTATTATACTTGTAAGTATGTATATTTTATATATAGATTAATTAACTATGTTATTTTGTTTTCAATTTATATTTGATCCTCGATGCTTCACTTTAACCAACGTTTTAAACATATTGTATTTATCTTATCTATTAATTTAAACTAAAACATAAAATAATACAACTATAAAACGTTTATACATAAACTAAAACACATGTGCAAAAGTACGCCATTTTGTTATTTTGTGCTATTTAACCAAACAATGGACATTAATACCAGGTCTGTTTGAAGTAATCGAAATTCAAAAACCCGTTTGAAACTAGCCTGTTACAAACCACTTCATTTTGACTCTGTCATTTACAAGTTGACCCAACTGGCTCATTTACAAACCAAGCTAGCTCAATTTGATTGTAGTTATTTTTTTAAATTTATTACATATATAAATACGTAAGTGTTTGTTTGTAGTGATTTTTTTTATCGGTCTACTCATCATTTCATAAAAGCAAGAATTATGTGAAAAAATCATCATCCGAAATGTTGTTACTAACTCACGCGTTAAAAGTAGGATGTTAATAACATACATCACAGTCATATGAAAAAGCAAATCCAAAAAGAAAATTATTATATTTAAAACTTTAACTCATATTTTCTAACAAGGATTAAATTTGTGAACTTTGTAGAAAGGAACATTTTGAATCTCTTTTCAACATATTTAAAGTTACCCTTAACAAAAAGGAAAATAAAAAGTAGGTTACGCATATGAAATCACGTAATAAAGTTGCATGACTTTTAGTAGAGTGACAAAATAACTTTTAAGTGATTTCATTTAAACATTCTTAAAACTAATTATTGTTGGGTGAATTTTTGACTAAGCAGAAAAAAGAGTGACAATTGCAATCTTAAACACCCTATGCCAAATGATAAAGATGAATTGTTAACGGAACAACATAAAAGAACAAGTAAATCCAACATTTAAATCAAACTAAATTGCGCGGTCAAATGTTGACTTCTTAATATTCACTTCATTTTCAATTCTTAAGTGTTCATGTTCTTTTAAGGAACTTCACCAAACAAATAACAATGTATAATGAATCAGACATTGTGCACAAATGGAGGATCCAGCGAAAACAATGACACATCGGGTAATAGAGATGAAAACATGAGCGGGTTAAGTAACGCCTCAAGATGTACTTAGCTCAAAGCCACAAAACATACCACGCTTTTTTCGATAAGGTTTGCCTACTTGTTTGTGTGCAACAGTGCATTGTATGAAGTTTGACTTGAAAATTTCGATTATAATGCACCTTCTTACCCGTTGATGCAAGCACACACAGATGGGTTTAACCTGTATGGGATCCTAAAATATTCCAAACAAAATAAATGAAGAAGAAAACTATTCTAACTGACATCGTAACCGTTTGCTAACAAAATTTGTACAACCTAAATCGACCAACATCGGTGTAACAAAGGATAACAAACTACAAAGAAGTAATAACAACAATAGTACCTTAAACCACTTCTGCATCAATGTCCTTTTTGGCTTCAGGGGTTTCCTTTTCCAAATATTCTTCTTCGATTGTTTCCTTGAGGATCGAAAGTCTTTGGATAACCATTGGTAAATTCATCTCCTTGGCTTCCTCAATACCAGTTTCTTCTTTATGAAGGTCGTATGCATCAAGCATGATCGTAATCCACTTGTGCAGCTCCTTTGGGGTTCTGCTCCATACATCAAAAGAGTAATTAAAAGAACAATTTGAATTTCACAGTAAACAAAATCAAAGAATGAATGGCAGGTGATTACGTGTATATTGCATTCGGATTCCTGGCCTCGTTGTCTTTCCCAGGAGAGAATGCAGTAGCTAAAGCTGAGAATCGCTCTTCTGGATCTGTGAAGTTTAACAAATACTTAAGTAACTTTATCTCTTTTGGTGCTATGCTCTTTAAGCTTCTCTTTGTGGCTTTGTATAATTCATACATGATAGCTTTCACCTGCAAATTTACGCTACATTATACCCAATTTTTTTTCTTGAATACACGTAGACAATAAAGTTGTCATTTTTACCTCGTTTTTCATGGTAGGGGATTCTTTTGCAGAAGCCCAAGCACTATTTATCAGCAAAATCAAAGAGGAATCAAGTTCTTTAGCCTTTGCAAGACTTTTAATCTTGGCACATGCTGCTTCTATCGAAGGTGAGTCTAGAATATCATCAAATTTAGCCTGTGCAGCATCCAATGTATCCACAGTTTCTAATGTGTTGTCATAAGCACTCACTGCAGATAAGCATCTCGCACCAAGCCGAGCAACAGCTGCATAAACAACCAACATGAGCAAACACAAACCACAACAAGCCTTAAGTAACTATATCAAATTTTGAACATTATTAAGACATTACCATCACGATCCTCCAAACTGTCGTGTGTTTCTTGTACAACAGTCAAATAACGAAAAAACTCCCCTGTGAAGTCCTTACGTCGTCTTGTAACTATGGCGTTTATATCCATAGGACTATCTTCTATCTGCTTAAGAAGCTCTGCATGTTTTTCCATATCCTCATCAACCTGCAATTTCACCATTCATTTACCTCACATTTTAATAAACTTGCAGACAATGTCAAACTTTAATTCCCAAAATACAACAATTTGATAACACAATGTGACAAATGACAATCCAAATGTTTGTAGATCGTATGTACCCAAGTAACAGTGAAGAGTGTTTTACCCTTTTCACTTCTGTTGCTAAAGTGACCAAGCGCTGCTTCATAGTGAAATCACTTTCGGCATCGGCACGCGATTTACACCGATTATAGAACCTATCTCTATACTTATTCCAATCTTCTCTAAAGATCAAATAACTCATCCAGTCTTTAGGCTTGGGCTTCTCATTCAAAAACACATCAATCATTTTATCACAAAATTTAGTCATCGTGTAACCCTCAGCAATTTCAACTTCTTCGTCCTCCTCAACCGGTGCCGTCGTCAAATTGCCACATAAAATCTCTGCACAGTTAAAAGAACAAACATTCATAGCATCCTCTAATAGTAAAAGTTTACAAAACAGTAACCAAATTTCAATATTCTTCCACTACAGGTCTACAGTTAGGTTTTATAGATTCGGTAATCAAGCATAAAAGTTGATTTGAAAATAATCGAATTGAATTTTGTAAACAAAGGGGAAATTGAGGTGACTTACTGGTTGTTTGGGATTTGTTGAGTGTGGTGGTAGGGGGTTTATGGGGGAAGAAGAGGGTTGAGGGGGTTTTAGGGGAAATTGAGAAGAATTCGCTACTGAAAGGAAGAAGACGAGTGTTGAAGAGAGATGAATTTGTGGCGGTGCCGGTGGCGACGGTGGTGTGGAAGGGCGGTAGGTTGCTCATATTATCCAACTGGTCGGAGGTTTGATTTTGTGTTGGAGAAGAAGATATTTGGTTTGCAATTGGAGAGTGTTAATATTTGGATAACTGAACGCGAGTCGGACGACGTCGTCTTGGTAAAACCTCTTCAAAAACTCATTTGACTACGAGTCCGTTGCGACTTGTGATTAATACCTGATTCAAGTCGGGTAGGGCGTGGGTCGGATGACCCATTGCGCATGTCAGTATCTGGGGATTTAGTTTCATAATCTAGGTGGTCTGTTATTTATGAGGGATAATTATGATATGATTAATCTGATCTCTATAGATTAGTTAGAATTTGAATCATATTAGTATTCCTTGTTAGATAATAAATACTAGTTTGAATAAACTAAGCTCGGGTATAACTGTATTTAAGTGGAGAGTGATTTTATTGAATGTAATAAAAAGATTGAAGAGTTATTCTACAGAAAATGTGTTTTAGCTTCATATATTGGTTAGGACTTGTGATGTGTGAAATCAGTATATATTCATTATAAACTTAGATGTATATGAATATTAAATCAAGGATAATTTCTCATTATTTATAACTTCAATATATAATGATACAATAATAAATACAATAATTACAAAGGCCTAATTCTAAGGGGAGAATTATGCAAAGGCAATAATTTTATTTGACTAAGTAAATGGAGAATACTATTCAATTAATAATGACTTAATTTGTGGTGTTGATAGGCCCCCGCAAGATGGAGCATCCATTGGAGACTCCAATCTTGGACCGAAAAGACAAGAAAGGTGCCCGCGAAAGTGGTTTGGTGAGTACATCCGCAAGTTGGTCCTTGGAGCTGATGTGAAGAACTTTAAGTTGCCCGGAGTTGACTTGTTTCCGTACAAAGTGATAATCCAAGGCGATGTGTTTCATGCGTGAGTGGTAAACTGGATTGGCACATACATAGGTGGCCCCGGTGTTGTCACAATAAAGTGAGGGAGTGCTCACAGTCGGTAAACCCAGTTCATCCAGTAAATTTTTAACCCATAATAGTTCAGCGGCGGCATTAGCAAGAGCTTTGTACTCAGCTTCGATGGATGATCTAGAGACTATTTTTTGTTTTGTAGATTTCTAAGAGATAATATTGGACCCAAGGTATAAGAGGTAAGCTATGGTTGACCGTTCTTCATCATTAATACCGCCCCAGTCCGAGTCCGAGAAGGCTTATAGGGTAAGGTTGGTGTTACGCTTCAAGAACAACCTGTGATGTATCATTCCTTTCAAATATCGGAGTACCCGTTTGAGAGCTTGCCAGTGTGATTGTTTAGGTGAATGTATGAATTGAGATAATTTATTGATGGCAAAGGATATGTCTGGACAAGTGAAGGCAAGGTATTGCAGAGTACCTACAAGTTTTCGGTAAGGTGTTGGGTCGACTGGAGGAGAGGAATCATTAGAGGAAAGCGAATAAAAAATGCTTAAAGGAGTGAGAACCTCTTTTGCACCATCCATTTTAAAGGTGGTGAGGGCATCATGAATATGGCGATGTTGAGAAAGAAATAGACCATGGGGCGTAGGAATGACTTCGATTCCTAGAAAGTGATGGAGAGGGCCTAAGTCTTTGATAGAGAATTGTTTGCTCAGGGCTTGAACAAAGGAATCCATGAAGGGATTGTGATTTCCTTTAAGGATAATGTCATCAACATACACAAGGAGGTAGCAAGTGATATCATTGGAGTTGTAGACAAAGAGGGAGGGATCTGAAAGGCATTTTTTAAAACCAAAGCCAATGAGAAAGGTGGTTAGTTCAATGTACCAAGAACGCGGTGCTTGTTTAAGGCCGTAAAGAGATTTTTTGAGTTTGCAAATGTGATGAGGGAATTCCGTATTTGTGAACCCGGGAGATCATCCCTTCAAAAGGGCAATGGAGAGGACGGTGCGGATGGTGACGAGTTTAGTAACAGGGCTAAATGTTTCATGGTATTCTTTTCCATTTTGTTGGTGAAACCCTTTAGCAACGAGACGTGCTTTGTATTTGTCAATAGTAGCAGCGGGTTTGCGTTTAATTCGGAATACCCATTTGCAACCAATAGGAGTTTGGGTGGTGTGAGATACAAGCTCCCATGTGTTATTTTGGATGAGAGCATTATACTCACGATCCATGGTGTGACGCCAATCCAGATCTTTCAAGGCTTGAGTATAGGTGGACGGTTCAAGAGACACGGGTAATGGATGATTGGTGGTAGAGTTAACAAAATTTGAGTTGTAGTATTTGGGGTTGGGGTTGGGTTTTATGCGAGGTGTTTGAGGATGGTTGTTGGGAGGGTCCGTAATGGAATTGGGTTGGTTGATTTGGGAGTTAGGTGTCACACCCTCAAAATCCGCGTGCAAGGTTTTACCGCGAGGCGCGTGACATACCAGGATCTCAGTCATTAGTTACCAAGAGTGACTCTATATGATCAATAACCAAAACCAGAGTTAAAGTTGAAAATACTGCGGAAGCGTTTTTAAAATCAGAAAACCCAAAACAAGTAGTATGTAAAGAGAATGCGCAAAACATACGCACCCAAACACAATTGTTTAATGTAAAAATAATCCCAAAAATTTTAAACAAGGCAAATGCAGACAACTCAACAATGCTGACGTGCGTGCTCCTAGGCAACTGGCAACCTTAACCTGAGAATAGCATACTAAACAAGTCAACACATGGTTGGTGAGTTCAAGAGTTTGCGTTAAAATGTAAACCAATAAACAGTTTCCAGAGCATAAGTAGTGTATTGCAATAGATAGCTAGTCTATTAACATGAAAATATTAAACATAGTGATTTCACGAATTGAAGCTGACTGTGATAGTTTGTGCCTCCCGTCACGACTTACCAGGTCGTGACAAATATATGTTAGGACAAAATTGCACCCGTTTGACCTCGAGTCGCACAGGTGGGGCTCGTCAAACCCAGTAGTACTACCCAAAATTTCCCGCTAGTTAATATTAACAATCCGAAAGTGTGAGGACTTTCCATGGTAAACAACACTATATTAATATTATACACACTCATATTTAAAAGCTTTTGTGATCAACAGTATGCTATCTCCCCCAAAAGAGATTATGTAAAAAGAGTGGGGCAAGAACTCACCTGATGTGTAAAGATAATGACTAAAGAGAACTGGTGATAGGTGCAAAGACAACCCTTCAAAGGTTACCTAGAATACAAGAGTACATAAGTACGTGCACACTGAATCAACATGAAACCCTAAGTGCTCTACAAACCAAGGAACTCAAAGTTTTAGAATACAAGACACATTTGACCCAGTTGACCCGTTTGACCCGTTGGTGACATTAGAGGTGATAACTCGTTAAAACTAACACAACAGCATATCATACATGATCAACATACAACTTGATTACATATAGCACTTCATTAACCACATGTACTACCTAGGTCATCATACAACCAAATATCATACAAGTCATGCGAATCACAACAGGCCAAAACAGGTAACAAACCAAATCCACATTCATATAACCTAAACAACACATTTAATCACCTTAGAAACCATCCATGAATACACTAGCATGGTTCTAATATCCCGAACATGCTCAAATCATCCAATTCAAGAATTTGCACAAATAAAGTTTCCCTTTTGGGAAAGTACATCCCAATTTCATCAAACACCCAAGAAATTCATAGATTCGTCATTTACATACCAATTCAAGTCCATGACAACATCTAAACATGATCAACAACACCTAATCATCATGATTCATCAACGTTCAACATCAAAAGTTACTATTTTTAGCAATGTATGAACTATAAGACATCTTCTTGTTTTTCAATTGTTCATATCATCAACTTAGCATCTAATCATCATCACAAACACATCCATAACATTCATACATTATCAAATCATCAATTCATGCAAAATAAAGTTACTATTCTTAGTAACCTATGAACCATAAATCAAAATCGAAGCTTTCTTGCAAAATCGACGTTAACTAATATGCATACAACCTAACTAGCATCATTACAACATCAAACAACCAACATTCAACATCCAATTTGATCCAAAATCGCCTCAACCTCTCGGCCAAAGATGATAATATGAACAAACAACCAAAATCCAAACTTTCTTGCATAATCAACGTTAACTAGCATATATACAATCCAACTAACATATTAACATCACCAAACATCAAGAATCGACCTCCACATCATCAATTTCGAATTAGGGTTTCGGCTAACACCAATAATGCATGAAAACACCAAAACTAACCTTTAATTCGCCAAAGAAAACAAGAATCGATGTTCCAATGTGTTGTGGAGCTTGAAATCGATCCAAAACCGATGCTTTGTGGGTGTTCTTGGCCGAAATCGCAAAGGGAGAGGGAGAGGGAGTGAGGTCGTGGCCGATTGGGGTTAGGGGATTAGGGTTTTTGATTTTGTTTTAATTAATAATCCATAATTACCCTTTTAACCCTTGTAATTTGTATTTTATAAAAATTAGACTCTTTGAATAGTTTTTAGATAGTTTTTAACTACTAAACACAATTATTATTAGTCACAAATAACAATCATGCATAACTTCCATTTATCACAAAACACACGAAATAAATATACACGTTTCCACGTTACGCGATAAAATTCACAATTAATATTTAAATCACATAATCACAACCAATAATCAACATAGAAATTATTGTTTAACATTATTAATTATTATTAAGTCACCAACGTTCAACGACAACTAGTGTGTGCTCCCGACACGTGTATGCAAGACTTAACGGAACTAACGGAGTTTGGTAACGGAAAATTACCGGATGTCACATTATCCCCATGTTGAAAGAATTTTTGTCCCGAAAATTGCGTTACATGGTGAGTGTTCCATCACTGGTCTACTGCATTGGCACAAGGAAATCGAAATCGTGTGAGTTTTGGATGAGTTGTCACATCATCCTCATGTTGAAAGAAATTTCGTCCCGAAATTTAATCAGTACCTTCGCCTGCTGGCATCGTCTTTTCGAATAGCTGAGGATACTTAAGCTTCATTTGGTCTTCACGTTCCCACGTGAATTCTGGTCCACGTCTCGAGTTCCAACGAACTTTGACGATGGGTATCTTGCTTTGCTTAAGCGTTTTCACCTCACGATCCATCACTTCGACAGGTTCCTCAATGAAGCGTAACTGTTCGTCTACTTGAACTTCTTCCAGTGGTACGACCATCGTTTCATCCGTTAAACATTTCTTTAGATTTGAAACATGGAATACATCATGGATTCCACTCAATGAATCAGGTAAGGCTAGTCGATAGGCCACTGGACCAATTCTTTCCACTATCTCAAATGGTCCAACGTATCTCGGATTTAGCTTTCCTCGCTTACCAAACCGAACTACGCCTTTCCATGGTGAGACCTTTAATAAAACCTTGTCACCTATCTGAAATTCTAAGGGTTTCCGTCGCTTGTCAGCATAGCTATTCTGTCTGTCTCGCGCTGCAGCCATGCGGTTTCTTATCTGGACAATCTTCTCAGTTGTCTCGTGTACTAACTCAGGACCCGTTAATTGACTATCACCAATTTCAGCCCAGCAAACTGGCGATCTACACTTTCTCCCATACAAAGCTTCAAAAGGTGCTGCCTTTATGCTAGTGTGATAACTGTTGTTGTAAGAAAATTCCACCAATGGTAGGTGAACTTCCCAGTTATTCCCGAAGTCAATCACACAAGCACGTAACATGTCCTCCAAAGTCTGTATAGTACGCTCGCTTTGACCATCAGTCTGTGGATGATAAGCAGTACTCATATCCAATCGCGTACCTAGAGCTTTCTGCAACGACTGCCAGAAGTGTGATGTGAAACGAGAATCGCGATCAGAAATGATTGAGATTGGTACTCCATGCCTCGAAACGATCTCCTTCAAATAGAGTCGGGTTAATTTCTCCATCTTATCTGTTTCCTTTATCGCTAGGAAATGAGCAGACTTTGTTAATTGGTCCACGATAACCCATATTATATCACAACCCGTAGAAGTACGAGGTAACTTAGTAATAAAATCCATTGATATCTGATCCCACTTCCACATAGGGATCTCGGGTTGTTGTAATAGTCCAGATGGTTTCTGATACTCCACTTTCACCTTCGAGCAGGTCAGACACTTGCTCACATAAGTAGCTACATCTGCTTTCATGTTAGGCCACCAATAGTGCGCCTTCAAATCGTGGTACATCTTGTCAGATCCAGGATGTATAGAATACTTGGACTTGTGAGCCTCACTCATCACCAAGTCTCTCAGGTCTCCGTGTAGAGGTACCCATAGTCTATCCATGAAGTAACGAATCCCATCCGCCTTTACTTCTAGTTGCTTTTCCATTCCCCGTAACCCTTCTAAACTCATATTTTCTACGTTCAGAGCTTCAGTTTGAGCATCACGGATTTGTTCAGGTAACTGCGTACTAATCGTTAGTTGCAGAGCTCGCACACGTCGAGGCTTAGTAGTTTCTTTCCTACTCAGCGCGTCGGCAACTACATTTGCTTTCCCCGGGTGGTACTTAATAGCACAATCGTAGTCGTTTAACAATTCCACCCAGCGTCTTTGCCTCATGTTCAACTCCTTTTGCTCAAAGATGTGCTGGAGACTCTTGTGATCGGTGTAGATGGTGCATTTGGTACCGTACAAGTAATGTCTCCAGATCTTTAAGGCAAAAACTACCGCACCCAGTTCCAAGTCATGGGTGGTATAGTTCTTCTCATGAATCTTCAATTGTCTAGAGGCGTAAGCTATCACTTTATCCCGCTGCATCAGGACGCATCCAAGTCCTTGAATAGAAGCGTCACAATAGACTACGAAATCATCACTACCATCCGGTAACGCTAATATTGGTGCGCTACACAATTTATGCTTCAGCAACTGAAAAGCAGATTCCTGACTCTCACCCCATTTGTACGTCGTTCCCTTGTGAGTCAAGGCTGTGAGAGGTTGTGCAATCTTAGAGAATCCTTCAATGAATCGTCGATAATATCCCGCTAATCCAAGGAATTGTCGTATCTCACTCGGTGTCTTAGGAACAGACCAATTCTTTATCGCTTCAATCTTAGCAGGATCAACATGTATTCCCTTCTCGTTGACAATATGACCCAAGAATTGTACCTCACGTATCCAGAAATCACACTTAGAAAACTTTGCATACAGTTGTTCCTCTCTAAGTAATTCCAAGATCAAACGTAAGTGCTCTCCATGTTCTTCCTCGGTCCTTGAGTATATCAGTATGTCATCAATAAAGACGATAACAAACTGATCAAGATAGGGTTTGCACACGCGATTCATGAGGTCCATGAATACTGCTAGTGCATTCGTCAACCCAAATGGCATGACCAAAAATTCGTAGTGACCATATGGTAATGCGTACCAAATGGAATCATTCCTTGTGTGTTTTGCAAGTCTTGAAAAATCTTTGTTTGATTTATTATTTTTCTACCTCCAAATTTCTGTGACTAACTTATTTTGTATCCAGCATGTCTCGTCATCATGGAAAGCATGGTAGCTCCGACCGCAAATTAGCAGCCATGATTGCCCGTCAAATGGCTGCAGTCATTCTGACCATGGTTGCCGAACTGAGTAGCACCTTGATGACCAACGCTAGTAACAACACTAATGGCAATGGGCAAGGAGAGAATAGTGCAAATCAAGGAAGAAAACAACTAAACCTGCACGTTTAAGCACTTCAACTCGTGCAAACCCACTAGCTTTAGTGGGAAGGAAGGAGCCACTGGACTTCTCGAGTGGTTTGAAAGCATGGAGAACACCTTCATCAACTGTGAGTGTCCCGAGGCACTCAAAGTCCGTTATGCCACAAGTGTTCTTCAACAAAGAGCACTTACGTGGTGGAATAGTGAGAAGAGGAATCGTGGTGCTGATGCTGTGTTGGCACTAACTTGGGAAGAATTCAAGAATATTGCCATCCAAAAGTTCTGCCCGAGAAGTGAGCTGCAAAAGCTGGAGGAGGAGTTTTGGAATCTCAACAAGATGGTGGAGATCATTTGGCCTATTCAACTAGGCATCACGAGTTGAGCATCCTGTTGCCTCACATGGTTGACACTGTTCCTAGGAACATTGAGAAGTTCATCAAGGGGGTGCCATCTCAAATCCAAGATGCCGTGGTGGGAAGTAGACCCACAACTTTGGAAGATGCCATTACCATCACCGCTCAACTTACTGAAAACCATATTCGAGCGGGCACCTTGTCTGTCAAAGGGGCTAAAAAGACCGAAAAGGCGGTCCCTGAAGCAGCTAAGGAGAGTAAGAATGAACCGTCTTACAACAGCAAGAAACGTGGCTACACCCAAGGTACCTCAAAGACAACCCGCTCCTGTTACACAAGCACCTGCTGCTAGAGCCTATGCTGGTCCTCTACCATTGTGCAATGTCTGTAAGTATCATCATGCGGGTAATACCCCGTGCCGTATCTGTACACTGTGCGGTAAGTATGGACACTTGGTGGCTACTTGTCACCGTGCACCAAACAATGCCACGTTAGTTGCTAATCGTGCTTGCTACAACTGTGGGGAACCTGGTCATTTTCGCCCACAATGCCCTCGTCTTGCGGGTAACGTACCACAAGCCCGAGGACGTGCCTTCAACATCAATGCAAACCAAGCACAAGCAAACAACGATGTGGTGAACGGTATGTCAAATCCAACCCCAACTTTACGATCCAAGTTCTTTTGTTGCTTTACCTGTATCGTTAAACGTCTTTAAAACTGAACAGGTATGTTTCTTATTAATAATTCTTATGCCTACGTTCTGTTTGACTCTGGAGCCGATAAGAGTTTTGTCTCGTTAGAATTTAAGCCTATACTTGCTAAGCCACATATGAAATTAGAAAGACCGCTTACTGTTGAAGTCGCCGATGGAGAACCCATCACTGTTGATGTTATTATTCGTGATTGCGTTTTGAGCCTAAACGAGCATGATTTCTTTATCGATCTTATTCCTATGAAACTTGGAAGCTTTGACATTATCATTGGCATGGATTGGCTAGCCAAACATCATGCGGAAATTATTTGTTTCGAGAAGTGCATTCGAATTCCTTTACATTCGGGGGATACATTGAAAGTGTTCGGTGAAAAATCCTCCAAAGGACTCAAACTCATGTCGTGTACTCAAGCCCGAAAATGTCTAAGCAAGAATTACATGGCTTTCTTGGCTTACGTGGTCAACACGAAAGTCAAAGGGAATGATCTTAAGGATGTCCCGATTGTACGAGACTTTCCTGAAGTGTTTCCCGATGACCTTAGCGGTTTACCTCCCGTGCGTGAAGTCGAGTTTAAGATCGATTTAATTCCGGGAGCGAACCCTGTGGCTAAATCACCATATCGACTTGCACCGTCAGAAATGCAAGAGCTGGCTAGTCAACTTCAAGAATTGTCCGACAAGGGCTTTATCCGTCCTAGCTCATCACCTTGGGGTGCACCTGTTCTGTTCGTGAAGAAGAAAGATGGATCATTTCGTATGTGCATCGATTATCGTGAGCTTAACAAACTTACCATCAAGAACCGCTACCCTCTTCCTCGCATCGATGATCTTTTTGACCAACTTCAAGGAGCTGCTATTTTCTCAAAGATTGACTTACGTTCTGGCTATCATCAATTACGAGTTCATGATGATGATATCCCAAAAACTGCGTTCCGTACCCGATATGGACACTATGAGTTCATGGTTATGCCCTTTGGTTTAACGAATGCTCCTGCTGTCTTTATGGATCTCATGAATCGAGTATGCAAGCCGTATCTAGACAAGTTCGTGATTGTCTTTATTGATGACATACTTATCTACTCCAAGTCCAAAACCGATCACGAACATCACTTGCGACAAGTTCTTGAACTATTGAAGAAAGAACAACTATACGCAAAGTTCTCAAAGTGCGAATTTTGGCTTGAGGAGGTCCAATTTCTGGGACACGTGGTGAATAGTCAAGGAAGTCACGTTGACCCTGCAAAGGTGGAAGCTGTGATAATTGGTGTGTTCCCACAACTCCAACCGAGGTTCGTTCTTTCCTTGGTCTTGCTGGGTATTATCGACGTTTCATTGCCAACTTCTCTCGAATCGCGAAACCGCTTACTTCCTTGACCCAAAAGAATAAACCATTCGAATGGGGGTCTGAATAAGAGGAAGCCTTTGAATCCTTAAAGCACAAGTTGTGTAATGCTCCTATCTTGACCCTTCCCGATGGAAACGATGATTTCACCATATATTGTGATACATCTAAACAAGGCCTTGGTTGTGTTCTCATGCAACGAGGAAAGGTCATAGCATATGCATCGAGACAATTGAAGGTCCATGAGGTGAATTATACGACACATGATCTTGAACTTGGTGTTGTGGTTTTTGCCTTAAAGATTTGGAGGCATTACCTTTATGGGACGCAATGTATAGTCTACACCGATCACAAAAGCCTACAACACGTCTTCAATCAAAGGATCTCAACATGAGACAATGACGTTGGGTTGAGTTGATTAGTGATTATGATTGTGACATTCGTTACCACCCTGGAAAGGCAAATGTCGTAGCCGATGCACTAAGTCGTAAGATTCATAATAAGATGGTCTCGTTTCAAGAAATTCGCGATCGACGACAATGGTTTGATACCTTGGGAGAATTTGATACTGAGATTCGTCTGGATGTTAACGAGACTACGGTGCTGCTGCAAAATTTGAGGATTGAGAATGACATCGAGACTTGTATCATGGAGGCTCAACAAGCGGTTCAAGATGGAGGAAAAATGGGAGAGGAATTGGAGTACAACCTTCGAGCTCAACTAGAAACGAAAGCCAATGGGTTGATGTATTTCTTGAACCAAATTTGGGTTCCAAACCGTGATAATCTTCGTACCTTTATCATGAATGAAGCTCATCAAACTCGTTACTCAATTCATCCTGGTTCCGATAAGATGTATATGGATATGCATGGTCAATACTGGTGGCTGGAATGAAGAAAGACATAGCAACTTACGTAGCTAAGTGTCTTACGTGTACGAAGGTTAAAGCTGAACATCAACGTCCTAGTGGATTACTTGAACAACCGAGATTCCCATGTGGAAATGGGAACACATATCCATGGACTTCATAACCAAACTACCTCGCACCTCTCGTGGTCATGATAGCATATGGGTGATCGTCGACCGATTGACCAAGTCGGCACATTTCATACCCATACGTGACACCTACAAAACGTCAGGTTAGCTCGTATATACATTGATGAGATTGTGAGTCGTCATGGCGTACCTTTGCATATCATATCCGACCGAGACGCTCGTTTCACTTCGCACTTTTGGTCGTCTATGCAAGAACTTTTGGGTACTCAACTGGATTTAAGCACGGCTTACCATCCTCAAACGGACGGTCAAACCGAGCGAACCATTCAAACCCTAGAGGATTTGCTACGTCTTTGTGTCCTTGACTTTGGTGGTGACTGGGATACGCATTTACCTCTCGCGGAATTTTCGTATAATAATAGTTACCACTCGAGTATCAAGATGGCACCTTTCGAAGCGCTTTATGGTCGTAAATGTCGTTCCCCGATCTGCTGGACTGACATTGGTGAAAATTTCATCACTGGTCCTGAGCTCATACAAGAAACAACCGATAAAGTCTCCATGATTCGCAAGAACCTTGAAGTGGCTAGAAGTCGACAAAAAAGTTATGCCGATAATCGACCTTGCTCGACTGCTTGATCAGTCAGCCTGTGGGCTGTTCGGATAGCTTGTTATATGGTAGTGGGGTTGAAGCAGTTACCATACTTTGAATTTCGGGCACCAATCCCCGTATATAATGCTCAACTCTCTTGTGCATTTCATTCACCATCCCTGGGCATAAAGTAGCTAGCTCATGAGTACGGGTCGTGTAGGCTTCAATTTCTGAGCCTTGCATTTGAGTTGCCAGAACTCAATCTCCAGTTTCTGCACTTCATTTCGGGGGCAGTATTCTTCGGTCATAATCCCCTTAAACTCATCCCAAGATAGTTCATTGGCATGGCTTGACCCAGCATTTGCACCTGGGCATTCACCAGGAAAGTGCTGCGCCTTCCAATGTCCGGTGGCATACTTCACCTGATCAGCAGGCGGGCAGTTGCATTTTGCGAAGACAGACTCTGTCTTCTCAAACCACCTTACAAGCCCTACAGCTCCTTCAGTCCCGCTGTAGGTATGAGGTTTACAGTCCATGAAGGACTTGTAGGTACATGGTGGTGGTCCTGTTTTGACAATCCCAAAACATTAGTCAGATATCCTAGGCAATTAACTAGGATAATTAGTTTAACCTCTTGTTATCATTACCTGCTGGTTGTTGTAACCTTTCGTGTTTTCGTTAATTAATAGTTAAACCTGTTATGTTCTTGTAAGGACCATTTATGTCATTTAAGAAACTATATGGGTTGTTTATGAATGTTTCTTTTATTGTGCATTAATTCATTAATTTAAGAGTTAATAATTGTTTTTAATATAATAAAACATAATAATAATAGTTAAAATAAAATAAAAATAATAATAATAATAGAAATCATAAGTTATAAAAGTTAAATAATTAATAAGTTATAAAAGTTAAATAATTAATAAGTTATAAAATAGTTAAAACTTAAAGTTAATTAAGTTCAGGGGGCTTTATTGTCATTTAGAAACTTTAAAAATAAAGTTGTACTTAATATATTAATTTGAAAACTGCAGGGACTAAAGCTGTAAATATTCAAAACCCAAACCCCCTCCCCTCTTTTCCCCCGTGATTCCGGCGGCCAACCACCGGCTGACTCCGGCAAGGGTTAAAACCCCAGAATCTTCGGATTTCAACCCAAAAACCGTTCCAAATCGATTCGTGAACACGTTTCGAACTTGAACACGCACCTTAATTGCGTGTAAACGCCGGTACGAACCAATCGGGTTGAATAACCGAAGTCTTTAATCATAGAACTGTTTGATCATTGAAACCTAATAATAATCTAATTAATTGCACCAAAATTGATCGTTAAACTATTCCTAAACTTTCAATAAACATAATTCTATCTGAAACACACGAAATCGTCTCATTCGATTCCTTCTTCATCGCGAACCTGCAACCCAATCAAAACACCTTCCGAGCAACTTAAACTAAAATTGACAAAGGGCTTAGAGTCGTGAACATTCCCTGAAACTTCACACGAATTTAATTCGATTATCATCGCCAATTGCACCTCAATCGGATTCACCACAGTCGCGATTGTTCTTCATCTCGTTCTCATCGATTAAACTTCCACCCAGGTAATTAGATATGCAGATACACTCGAAATCACTTGGGGATTAAAAGCCCCAACGTTGATTTCATTATCTTAAACGAATGGATGTTCAATTTGATCAAAATTTGGTTCTAGGGTTTATGTGATTTGGGGGTTTCATCTGAGTTACGTCTTTTAAAATAGAGGAACTGGATTCCAGCAGGCATAGGCTACCCAGCCTACTGGTTAAGCGCGTGTTACCCCATCCTTGAGGTCCCGGGTTCGAACCCGGGCACCCTCAACCTATTTTTTTAAAGGGTTTTCTGTAATTATTTTAATTACAGAAATTTTTAATTATTATAAAATCATTTTTGTAAACTTTAATTAATTTAAAAGTGACCAGATTATTTTCTGCAATTTTTTTTAAAATTAAATACTTATATAATCTCTTAATAAAATAATATAACAAAAAAAATATTTTAGTTATTTCTTATAAAATGGATTTAAAATGATAGTTTAAATTAATAAATTATTATTGGCACAAACGTTACTTTTAGTTTAACCGTGTTATTTTAAATAATTATAGAAATATTTACACTTTATATTTAATTTTTTTCCGTTATTATAAATGCTTTAATTTCGTTAAATTATCTAAATGGTATAATACTTTTCATTGAAATAAAATATAAGTGATTCTATTGTTAAATTTTATCAATATCAAAAACCCCAAACCTCACTTGAAACCCTAGTTCACGTTTAATCGTTAATCTTGTTGTTAAACTTAATCTTGGAATATATACATTTAGGTATCTTATAAAAGAAATCGTTGGAGCATCATTTACATTACTTGATATTACCTTTAACACCAACTTATATCATGTGAGTTTTTCCATGCCCCTCTTTAATTTATTTCACACCTTTTGGGGTGAAAACATGTTAACTTTATAAACTTGCACTTGTAAACATCTTGATACTTGTAAACACACATGCAATTCATCTTTACTTTTTGTCATGGTTATTTGTAATATTGTGAGCCTTATATGATGAACATTATATGTTGAAATCATTAACTATTGCTAGCCTGGCGACGTCATAGATCTATGGGCCTGACAAGCCTATTTGGTGCTAAAGCCGAGGTTATTGCCGGCTCCTGATGACGTATGCTTGTTCATCATGGGAACCAAGTACACTTAGCTAATCGTTAAACTTGTAAATGATATCCTTGGTCAAGGTTTGATTGTTGCTATATGTATCTATAAACTTGCTTTATTAGTAACCATTGACATGAATTGCTACTTGTAAACTTATATATATATATATATATATATATATATATATATATATATATATATATATATATATATATATATATATATATATATGTATGCTTAACCCATGGAAACTCACCAACTTTCAAAGTTGACCCTTTATTTTTAACATGTTTCAGGAAATGCACAAGGTTTATGATATCTTTTGAAGCATGCTTACATCTAGGATTTGGACCTAGAAAAAATAAATAATATATCTTGAAACTTGAAAACTGGAACATTTGTTATCTTTATTTCGTTGAGACTCTTGGATGTAATGTTTATTTAATCTTATGTTAATCATATTTACAATTAATGGTAGCGTTATGTGGCTGTGAACAATCTTAACCCTCACATCTCGACGTTTCCGCCGTTAAGGTTGGGGTGTGACAGATTTTTGAAATATTTACAGCTTTAGTCCCTGCAGTTTTCAAATTAATATATTAAGTACAACTTTATTTTAAAGTTTCTAAATTGACAATAAGCCCCTTGAACTTAATTAAACTTTAAGTTTTAACTATTTTATAAACTTATTAGTTATTTAACTTTATAATTTATTAATTATTTAACTTTTATAACTTATGATTTCTATTATTATTATTATTTTTATTTTATTTTAACTATTATTATTATATTTATTATATTAAAAAAATTATTAACTCTTAAATTAATGAATTAATGCACAATAAAAGAAACATTCATAAACAACCCATATAGTTTCTTAAATGACATAAATGGTCCTTACAAGAACATAACAGGTTTAACTATTAATTAACGAAAACACGAAAGGTTACAGTTGTCCCGGTTGGGCAGCAGCCACTGCCGCCTGAACATGTTCGTTAATTAATGCTGCCAATTCCGCCGGCGTCATGTTTATGGCTCCGGCGCCACGTTCACGACCACGCCCACGTCCTTTTCCACGTGCGTCCATATTTCACTTTAAAATTCACCAATTACAATAATGAGTAACATCCAACACATTAATCTCATCAAGGTACAGTAAACAATAAGAAATAATGCATTCACCACAACCACAACATTTATAACAGAAATATAATCAAGATAAATAAATTGTAATTGAGTCACAAAATATTCCATCAATGTCAAAATTTAAGTTTGTCAGTTGGGTGGGAAACAACCCTTCCACATAGGTTTCAAAGAAAAGAAACACTACATAGTCTAAGTCATTTAAGAGTAGGGTCAGTCCAGTACGTCAGATCCGTCACTGTCCTCATCCATCTCTGCTGGTTCTTCTTCGGGGGCTTCCTCGAGTTCTTCTTCCGGGTCTTCCTCATCAGGGTCCACAAAGGTGCAGGGGCTTCAACAACCTGAAGTGCTGCTAGCTGTGCCTCTAAATCAGCAAACCTATCATCAATCACTATGTTATGGTGATCCTGTGCATCCATGCGCCCACTAAGTGCTACAACGTTGCCTGCCAGAGTATGATGTCCACCAAGGCCATCGAGAGTCGCTCCTAAAGCGTCTCTTACCTGGAAACGCAGCTGACGCATCTCAGATCGTAATGCAGAGTTCTCATCAGTGAGTCCTCTAATCCGCTGTCGCTCTGTGTCCAGTGTGGCTACTAGGGCTGCAAATGCCTGCTCCAGAGGGATGCTTAAGGTAGGAAGTGTAGGCAAAGTAGAGGCGGTCGATGACCTAGTCCTAGGTCGTGTAGGTGCTACTGGTGGTACGCGCTCTCTATATGCCATACGGTTTATGTAGGTGGGGTAGAAATCCTAGTTCCACGGAGGATCGAGCTCAGGAGGTATGAAAGGCTGATCCCAGTCTATCTCGCCAAGAGGATAAGGATGTCGGGGCCAGTTAAATCCCCTATCAGGTACGGGAGAAGTAGGAGGTGACTCAGATCGTGCAGGTCTCTTGCCTAAATTCCTGGACGACGATGCCATGCTGCGAAGTACGTGTTGCGTGTGCCAATGAGTATACAGTAAGGATAGTAAGTGATGAGTAACTAACAACTGTGCGGTTATAGTCTAGTGTGTGTATGCAACCTAGTTCCCTATAACCAATGGCTCTGATACCAATCTATCACACCCTCAAAATCCGCGTGCAAGGTTTTACTGTGAGGCGCGTGACATACCAGGATCTCAGTCATTAGTTACCAAGAGTGACTCTATATGATCAATAACCAAAACTAGAGTTAAAGTTGAAAATACTGCGGAAGCGTTCTTAAAATCAGAAAACCCAAAACAAGTAGTATGTAAGAGAATGCGCAAAACATATGCACCCAAACACAATTGTTTAATGTAAAAATAATCCCAAAAATTTAAACAAGGCAAATGCAGACAACTCAACAATGCTGACGTGCGTGCTCCTAGGCAACTGGCAACCTTAACCTGAGAATAGCATACTAAACAAGTCAACACATGGTTGGTGAGTTCAAGAGTTTGCGTTAAAATGTAAACCAATAAACAGTTTCCAGAGCATAAGTAGTGTATGCAATAGATAGCTAGTCTATTAACATGAAAATATTAACATAGTGATTTCGCGAATTGAAGCTGACTGTGATAGTTTGTGCCTCCCGTCACGACTTACCAGGTCGTGACAAATATATGTTAGGACAAAATTGCACCCGTTTGACCTCGAGTCGCACAGGTGGGGCTCGTCAAACCCAGTAGTACTACCCAAAATTTCCTGCTAGTTAATATTAACAATCCGAAAGTGTGAGGACTTCCATGGTAAACAACACTATATTAATATTATACACACTCATATTTAAAGCTTTTGTGATCAACAGTATGCTATCTCCCCCAAAAGAGATTATGTAAAAGAGTAGGGCAAGAAACCTGATGCGTAAAGATAATGACTAAAGAGAACTAGTGATAGGTGCAAAGACAACCCTTCAAAGGTTACCTAGAATACAAGAGTACATAAGTACGTGCACACTGAATCAACATGAAACCCTAAGTGCTCTACAAACCAAGGAACTCAAAGTTTTAGAATACAAGACACATTTGACCCAGTTGACCCGTTTGACCCGTTGGTGACATTAGAGGTGATAACTCGTTAAAACTAACACAACAGCATATCATACATGATCAACATACAACTTGATTACATATAGCACTTCATTAACCACATGTACTACCTAGGTCATCATACAACCAAATATCATACAAGTCATGCGAATCACAACAGGCCAAAACAGGTAACAAACCAAATCCACATTCATATAACCTAAACAACACATTTAATCACCTTAGAAACCATCCATGAATACACTAGCATGGTTCTAATATACCGAACATGCTCAAATCATCCAATTCAAGAATTTGCACAAATAAAGTTTCCCTTTTGGGAAAGTACATCCCAATTTCATCAAACACCCAAGACATTCATGGATTCATCATTTACATACCAATTCAAGTCCATGACAACATCTAAACATGATCAACAACCCTAATCATCATGATTCATCAACGTTCAACACCAAAAGTTACTATTTTAGCAATGTATGAACTATAAGACATTCTTGTTTTTCAATTGTGCATATCATCAACTTAGCATCTAATCATCATCACAAACACATCCATAACATTCATACATTATCAAATCATCAATTCATGCAAAATAAAGTTACTATTCTTAGTAACCTATGAACCATAAATCAAAATCGAAGCTTTCTTGCAAAATCGACGTTAACTAATATGCATACAACCTAACTAGCATCATTACAACATCAACAAACCAACATTCAACATCCAATTTGATCCAAAATCGCCTCAACCTCTCGGCCAAAGATGATCATATGAACAAACAACCAAAATCCAAACTTTCTTGCATAATCAACGTTAACTCAACTAACATATTAACATCACCAAACAATCAAGAATCGACCTCCACATCATCAATTTTGAATTAGGGTTTCGGCTAACACCAATAATGCATGAAAACACCAAAACTAACCTTTAATTCGTGAAAGAAAACAAGAATCGATGTTCCAATGTGTTGTGGAGCTTGAAAATCGATCCAAAACCGATGCTTTGTGGGTGTTCTTGGCCGAAATCGCAAAGGGAGAGGGAGTGAGGTCCGGCCGATTGGGGTTAGGGGATTAGGTCGCGGCCGATTGGGGTTAGGGGATTAGGGTTTTTGATTTTGTTTTAATTAATAATCCATAATTACCCTTTTAACCCTTGTAATTTGTATTTTATAAAAATTAGACCCTTTGAATAGTTTTTAGATAGTTTTTAACTACTAAACACAATTATTATTAGTCACAAATAACAATCATGCATAATTTCCATTTATCACAAAACACACGAAATAATACGCGTTTCCACATTACGCGATAAAATTCACAATTAATATTTAAATCACATAATCACAACCAATAATCAACATAGAAATTATTGTTTAACATTATTAATTATTATTAAGTCACCAACGTTCAACGACAACTAGTGTGTGCTCCCGACACGTGTATGCAAGACTTAACGGAACTAACGGAGTTTGGTAACGGAAAATTACCGGATGTCACATTAGGTGAGGTGATTGTAGTAGAGGGGTTGGAAGTGGTGGGTGGACTGGGCGGTCCATTGTGCTGGGTTATTGGGGCGGTGTGTAGAGGGGTGGTTGAGGTAGGGGATGGGTCGATAGGAGGTACGATGGAGGGAGAGGATGACGTATTGGGCTGTATAGTTGGGCCAAGAGTGGTGAAGTTGGGAGTTAGGCCGCTGGGTTGTAAGGGAGTGGGCCTTGGGTCGTGGGTAGGTGGGGTGGCAGCGGTTTGGTCCTCGGGTGGGGTAGGTGAGTGGGTGGAGTGTGGATGGTGTGTTGTGGGTTGAATAATGTAAGTCTGTTAAGTGTTGTGTTGTAGAGGAGTATGGTGAGGTTGTGATTGAGAAGTGTGGATGTTGTTAGGAGAGGGAGGCGTGGTGAGGAAATGGGAGCCAAGGGTGTTGGGTTTAAGAAAGTGTCGAATGACACATGTGTGGGGTTGGAGTTTGTGGCTTGAGATGGAAAAATGCGGGGAACTAATTGAACATGGCTAGAGTGGTAGAGTTTATGATTAAGATGGTCATAGGATTTGAATGCCGATTTAGAGGAGGAGTACCCAAGAAAAATGCAGGCCATGGAACGTAATTATAATTTAGAAGTGGCATACGGTCGTAACCACGGGTAGCAAAGGCAACCAAACGGTTTAAGTTTGGAATAACTAGGAGCGGTTTTGAACAACATATCATAGGGTGATTTGTTGTGGAGAATGGGTGTAGGCAAACGAATATGAGGTGAGTAGTGGTTTGAAAGGCATGGGACCAAAAATGTTATGGTAAATGAGAGTAGTGAAGTAATGCAAGACCGGTTTCAACAACGTGTCGATGACGTCGTTCGGCAACACTGTTTTGTTTTGGTGTGTGAGGCGGTGTCGTGTAATGGGAAATGCCTTGAGAGGCAAGATAAGGTGAAAGGCCCACATATTCACCCCCATTGTTAGTGAATAACGCAACGATGTTGGTTTTAAAAAATTTTCAACAAGAGATTTAAATTATGAAAAAAGAATTTTGACATCGGATTTGCGTTTGATTGGGTATAACCAAATGTATTTAGAAAAGTAGTCAACAAAAATGACATAGTATTTAAAGCCATCGATTGATGTTTGTACGGGACCCCATACGTCCGAGTAGAGAAGTTGTAGTGGTTGATTTGCCACAAATGAAGTTTTGGCAAAAGGTAGTTTGTGGCTTTTATTTAAGGAACACGAAATACAATGAAAAGACTCATGGGTCACCTTATTACAACGAAGTCCTAATCTAGAAATTAAAGAGTTAAACACTTGAAGCGATGGATGTCTAAGTATGTGGTGCCACATGAGAAGAGAGTTTGTTTGGCTGTTGTTAACTTGAGGGGATAAGGAGATTGGTCCATAGTAGACATCATTGACGTTCACTCTCCGCATGAGACGTGCCCCCGTGCGTAGATCCTTGACAAAAAAATGATATGGAAAAAATTCAACCGAAACATGATTAGTACGACAAACTTTGGCAACAGAGATAAGATTATTTCGAAGGTGAGGAGCAATTAAAATGTTATTTAAACGAAGAGTACGTGAGTTTGTAGGAATAGTTGTATGAGCAATATGAGTTATAGAAAGAGTTTTACCATCACCTAGCACGATCTCATCGGGTCCGCCATATTCAGAAAGAACGGGAAACTGTTGTTGGTTGTTTGCGGTGTTGTTGGAAGCGCTGGTGTCTCACATCCAAGATGGGGTTGGGGCCTTGGGGTGAGGTGTTGTATAGTTAACTACCGGAGCGTTGTTGCTTTGAGGAGAAACATTGTGTTCTCGTAGGAATCCACTAAGTTTACGACAATCTTTTGTGTCATGTCCGGGAATGTTGCAACAGTAACAATGAGTGTTGTTGTTGCAGGTTGGGTGAATGTTGCTATTGGCATTACGAGATGGCCATTGATTTCGGTTCGTGGGTGGATGTGGGTTTCGGTTATGGCGAGTGTTATGTAGGGGGTGGACGAGTTTGGTTGGTGCGAGGGTTATTGCGGTGAGTATAGTTCACGGTGGTGAGGGGAGGTTCGGTGAGGGTTTCTTTTAGTGTTCGTTCATGGTCGAGGAGTTTTTCAAATAGATCGGAAAAGGAGATTGTGGTGTCACGGGTTCGAAAGGAGGCGACTAAATTGGAGTAATCGTCTCCTAGTTGGTTAATGATATAAACAACAAGATCTTCTTCGAACATGGGACTTTGAGCAATAGCAAGTTCATCAAATAGAGATTTCATTTCGTGTAAGTAGTCGGAAATAGAACGATTTTCTCTTGGGTTTTTGGCTAATCGGGATTTGAGAGAAATGATGCGGGAACGTGAGCGACTCGCATAGCTTGAGTTTAAGATTTCCCAAGCTTTGCGGGCTGTTTTGACGGAGGAAACAATAGGTTGGATTTGGTCGGAACAACTACCAAGAAGGGCACTTATGATCATTTGATCCTGACGAAACCAACGAAGGTGTTCCGGGTTGGGATTGGTGGTTTGGCAGTCAGCAATAGTTTCCGCAGAAATGTTTTCGGGACCGATGATATGGTGATCGAGTTCAAGGCCAATGAGAGTACGGTGACTTGGGTGCGCCATGAGGGGAAGTTTTGGGGAGTGAGTTTGATAAGGAAGTGGGTGGCAGCGGTTATGTGAACGGTGGGTTTAGCCATGGTGGGTCGGGAAAAAAATTGAATCGAACAGAGGAGGTGATCGGCGATTGAGTGGATCAGAGAAGCTTTAGGCTCTTGATACCATATAAACTTAGATGTATATGAATATTAAATCAAAGATAATTTCTCATTATTTACAACTTTAATATATAGTGATACAATAATGAATACAATTATTATGAAGGCCTAATTCTAGGAAGAGAATTATGTAAAGGCAACAATTTTGTTTGACTAAATAAATGAAGAATACTATTCAATTAATGGTGACTTAATTTGTGGTGTTAATATTTATTACAAAAATCATATTACAAATTCAAGTTTTACAAATGTACTGCTAACCAGACCTCACACAATCAGCACACTAACCTCAAACAATCAATAAGTGTACTTGTCGCATTTTAGTATAGCTAAATCAGTCCAGATATTAAAAAGTTGTACAATATGGGATCATAGGGACCATAATCGCACAAACCAAAAAATACTTTAACAATAGTTTTTCCCTGTCTATGTTTTCTAAAAGGTGATACTATTATTCACCAACTAAGAATTACATTAATTACATTTCAAAGTTAATTTTTTCATTGTGAGTGATCATCTTAAAACGACGTATTATTAATTTTAATAACTGTGCAAAGATTAGAATGATTAATTAGTGCAAAGATTAAAATAATTATATCATAATCATCCCTAGCTTTAACAGTGCAAAGATGTTTTCACTCCAAGCTTTCAAGGAATCAGGGTTTACATGGCTGGCAAAGCCACCCCATGTGGGCTCGTGGTCACAGCTCGGGTTAGGTTCTATCTGAGCAACCATGGTCCACAAATAGGGGAACAGTCAAGTAACCTGTTCCACTGAAGCACCAAAACTCAGATGGAATCACCGTCACTCCTAAAGTATGATGTATTTTACACCACCATATAGATCAATATATAACAAGTCATAAAAAGTGAGATTTTCACTGTGTAACTGATGATTAACGAACTGGTAGATAACCATAAGGAGTCTAAAAAAAATCATGTCAACGGCACTCATGATTTAAATCCAAGAAAAAACCAACTTTCGGATCAAAAACTTGTTCCTGTTGGAGCTAGAGTCAAATCATGAATCATGCTGCACTTTGTAACAGGCCATTGTGCCTCAGCAGTGGCTCGGGTGAGGGTTCCCGCCCACGGAATTCAACAAAAACCTGTATTGACAATTCCACCATTATCAAGTTGGTCAAGTATCCGAAACTAAGAAACTTCGATAACAAAGATATCATAAAAATCAGAGGGATCTGAAAATGGCATTAAAAAAACAAGAAACTTGTTCCTTATTACTGAAAGTGTCCGGATTTCTATCCTAATTTGCACAAAGTACTTATATAAGAAAGTTGTTGAGATTCGGTAATTGGGGAAAAAACAAATAAATTAATTCTGAATGAACTAACCGAAAGCGGATCTTTTCCACCTCCTAGTGCAAGAATAGTTTCACGGAACCTATGCCCTGTCTCCCTAATCGCCTGTTGCAAAAAGCATATATATATATATATATAATTATTATTTCCCATGAACCAAAAATGTATGGATTAGTTTTAGTAGTATACAAAACCATAACCAGACCCAGTAATCCCATCCATAGCAAAGTTATTGATGGGGTCTAAGGAGGGTGTGATCTGTGCAAAGCTTACATCTATCTCAGGGGATAGAGAGGCTTCCGGAATAAATAATATATGATAACCACATGGTGCATCCCAAAATTTTTGAATTCATATCAATGAATTCTAATAAAAACTAAAAATAATATCATGCCCATTCACAAAAACCATACCTTGTCATCATGTAATCCAGCATCCTCAAACGCTGAGAAAGCATCAGCAGATAATACTTCCGCCCACTGTAAAAATTATGCACACAATCAGAAATAGCGCCAAAAGAGAAAATACATAACAAATGAACAAACTTACACTACCATGAGCCACAACCTAAACATTGTAAAACTAGTAATCTATTATTTACTTGGGTATTAATTTGGGGAAAACATAAAACTTCACAATAACCAAGGACACAAAAAATACCTTATAACTGTAATATCCAGCAGCATACCCACCTGTAAATGGCAGACCACATCATAATGAGAAGGTAGTAGCGAAATAATGAAATAATAAAACATTCATCTGCAAACTAATTAACATTGACAAGATGATGAATAATATATATATATATTATATATATATATATATATATATATATATATATATATATATATATATATAACCAACCTGCAAATATATGGCTAAAACTGCAAAGGAACCTGTCCTCTGGAAGTGGAGGAATTACTTGAGTTTTCTCACTGACCCTTCGATCGACATCATAAATTGATTCAGACCCACCAGGAATATACTTGCTATGCAGCTCCAGGTCAACAGTTGCAAACTTTAGCTACAGAATAACATAGGGTGGTAATTGATTATCATTTAGTCAGTAGTTATATCTTAGAAAATAAACCTTCTTTAGATAATGTAATAGGCAATGCATTATTCATGCATATTATCCTGAATATATAAATTATCAATCTTGGGATAAATATAAATAGATAATAATGTCGCAGAGTCATACATACCTGACGAAGGCTAAGGCTGCCGGCAAGGAAAGTTCTAGCAGCAAGAAGCTTTTGATATATCTCTTCAGGGAGACCCTCTCCAGTTTCATAGTGTTTTGCAATTCCCATCAGTGTATCCCTGCAACAGCCGATTAGTATATATTTAATTTAAAACTATTTGTAAATCAACTCTAGTTACAATCTGAAAATATAATACCTGTGGTAGCACCAATTCTCCATAAATTGAGAAGGTAATTCAACAGCATCCCATTCTATGCCGCGTATACCAGCAACAAGACCTTCATCTTGTCTTGTTAGCATGTGTTGAAGTGCATGACCAAACTCATGAAACACAGTCTCGACCTGTAAACATGACACATCATATACTAAACAACAGATATTTGGCAAAACTAGCCCCATTATGTAAATATATGATGTTTGTACCTCACGAAATGTCATAAGGCTTGGCTTATCTCCAACAGGTGGCATTTGATTGCATACCATATGGGCAATGGGTAACCTAACAGAGGTTTTGTCATCTGACAGTACTCGACTCCTTGCAACAACCTCGTCCATCCATGCACCGCCTCTTTTTTCAGCTGGACGAGAATATGGATCAAAGTAAAAATACGAAATAGGTTTGCCTGATGAATCCTTGATTCGGTAAAATCTGACATCAGCATTCCAAACCTACAAGCAAAAAAACAAAAGAATGAAACATGTTGAATCCCACCCTATCTGGTGGTTAAACAAAAGGTAATTAAATATCTTACTGGTGCTAAGCCATCAGCCGGTTCAACATCAATGCCAAATAGCATCTTCACTAAGCTGAAAAGACCATCCATGACTTTAGGCAATGAAAAGTAAGGTCTCAGTTCTTCCTGCAGTATCAAGTAATTAACCTCTGAATACATTTACACTAAAAATAGGAAAATATAGATTCATCCAAAAATACAGAAATGTTGTTCTTTTTCTAAAAGATCTTGAAAAAAACCTCGTTTATCTCATATTTTGATTCACGTAGCCTCTCACTCCAAAAGGTGGTATCCCAGTGGGTTAATTCATTAGCTTCAGGAGCACCTTGACTTTTTGCAAACTGCCTGAGATCTTCCATATCTACAAATATGAATAAATTGGTATAATGAGTGTTTTAAGCCTTTTAAATAGAACTTTACTGCAAGGAATATTTAAAATGTAAAGGTGGCAACAACCAAATTGACCAGATAAATAGATATGTTTGGTATATTACCCAGAACTGCAGCACTCCATGAAGCACTCCTTAGCTTCTCTAGAAGCTCTTCAGCTTTACTAACAGTAGCCATTTTGGTTGCCATGCTTACCTGATGATAATTTCCACCAAACAAAGCAATCAACTAAAGCAAATAAGAAGCCAAGCTAGACAGAAAGTATGAAAAATGGATACAAAATCAGACCTCTGCATAGTTATTGTACCCAAGAAGCTTAGCTTTTTCCAATCTGAGTTTTAGAATTTGTTCAATAATTGGAGTATTATCTAGTTCTCCGCTAGAAGCACGGGTTACATAAGCACGGTAGATTTCCTCCCTTAAAGCTCGATTCTTAGCATGTTGCATGACAGACATAAAACTTGGAGCATCCAATGTAATCATCCATGGCCCGTTTTCAGCGGTGGCATTTTCATGACCCTGGATTTAAATATGTACTATGAACGGTGGGAAACTGGTATTTTAATAGAAAGGCTAAAAGCATAGAAGTATAGAACAGTGAGCACGAATAACAAGATCTCTTTAGAAACCTTAGATGAGGCAGTTTGTGCAGCCAGACCAAGAGCTGTGGCTGGCAATCCTTCGATTTCCTTTTTATCTGTTATTAGTTTTTCAAATTTCTTTGTGGCATCCAAAACATTCTCATCAAATTTTCGAGAAAGTTTTGTCAATTCCTGCAGTGATTGTCAATGCCCAACTAGTTAGTGACCTTAAAAGAAAAATAACAGACACTCACTTTCCTGATCTTTTAATTAAGGATAAAAAAGATACAAATCAATAAAGCCACTATCAAAAGAGCTATATGACCATTATCAAATACTTGCAAAATATTCCATTTTAAACAAAAGAAGAAGATTTTGACTGTCATGATCAATAAAAGAGCAAACCTGTTGAATTTTGTTAAATTCTTCTCTCTTAGAATCTTCAAGGGAGACACCACCAAGAACAGCCTCCTTTATTGATGCTGCATGTGTACACAAGTCAAGACATGTCCAACCAAATTCACGGATACTCAGTATTTAGATAAAGATGGAAAATTATTTTTTTGGATGAACCAGTATGCATCTAGACTTGCTTAAGAAAAAGGTAAAAGGGTAGTGCAAACCAAGAAAGAATCATCAACTCCATGGGGCAAATTTTGTAACACCCCAAAATCCAGTTTCAGTATACATTCTTTTATGAATGACAAAAGAGGAGTTGTGTGAAGTTCATTCATGTATAGTTCCAATTATTTTTTGCAGTGTTGTACTTGTGGCCAACTAAGCATAACAAAGTAGAATAGTAACGTGCATCTTCGAATTATTCGTTAGCAGGCTTTCAGAGTAGCGACAAGGGGAAAGGAAACTTTGAGCTACTGAATAAGGAATATTGGAAATGAGGTGTAAAAGAGGTGTTTTGGCATATGAAATGAACTTTTGTAGATAGAAATCATGTTTAGCTTTTGATCACATTGAAGAAACACGTTAGGTTACACCTTTTGATATAGTAGATTGCAATAGTTTTCACTGTGATTAGTAAACTTTTGTAAGAAATAGTGTTAGCTTCTGATGTATAAACGATCAATATTCAATATTTAGTCTGTTTGAGTGTTATGGAAAGAAGGGTGTGACAAGTTTTGCTGTTATGTTACAGATATTATTACAAGTATTACTTTTATTTTGCCTGACTTAGTTAACATCAACTGGAGTATGTCCCCATGAAGTTCTTACCACAAACACACAATGAACCATAAGATACTTCAACTTACATGAGAATTAGGCAAGCATTAATCAGGTGGGCACCAAGAACATTAAGTAATGTGCACAATAACACAATATATAATAACACTTACATTCAACAATGCGTCCCTGCGCATCACTTAGTCCATCCCAATCTTTAGACTCCCTTATAGCCTTGAAAGCATTATATATAGGTTTGCTTTGGCCCAATTTTAGGTCAAATTCCACTTTCTCAGGCTGCAAACAGAGTATAACCAACGTCATAAGATCACAACATCCACATCCTCCCAAACCGGATGGAGTGCCAATATATACCTCTATGTTTGAAAGGAAACACCTTTAAGGCACACAAGTACACAAGTCATACTTGTATAAAGTAATAGATGCAATCATGTTGCCTGTTTTAAAGGTATTACAAATCAACCAAAAGCAAAAGAAACAAACCTGAATTTCTTCAATAGCAGAACGGAGTTCAGGAGTATCTTTAACAGCCTTGAGATGATTAACAGCTCCCCAAACAACAGTCAACCGATCCATCATCTTCTCCAACGGTTCCACCAGCTTCGGCCACGACGGCTCCACAGTTTTCTCCAATTCCGCCAAATCACTATCCTGGAACATCATTTCCCCCAAATCAACAACCAAAAAAACACAAATCCACAATCAATCACAGACTTACAAGCTTCTTCAACAAGCCACGCATCCCAGGGCGCACATGACTGGCGTCGATCACATCGAACGGAGGAAACTCGAAGTTCTTCAACAGCGGATTGTCATCGGAGACGGTGGACATTGCGGATGGTACGGTGGCGGAGGAGAATGAGGCACGGCGGAGATCGACGGCGGTGGGAGGGGATCGACGGCGGTGGTGACGGAGGAGAGTGGTGGGAGGGGGAGGAGGGAGGCAGAGGAAGAAGGAAGGAGACCACAGAGGGCAGATGCGAGATTTAAGGTGTCGAGAGGTTGAAGATGAAGTAGAAGAAAAGCATATGGGACGACGAAATGAACGAGCGAGACATATGATGGTAGCCATTGAAACGACTACGATAAGAAGGGTAGTCGCGAAGGATGTGATCTTTCTTCTCATTTTTATTGTTTTTTGTGTTTTTTTGTGTAGATAAATACATAAATGATCAAACAACTAAATTAACAAGTAGAGTTTTTAATTAGTGTTTGGATTAAGTTATAATGGAGTTTGACTTTATGTAGGTTGTAGGCTTGAAACAAGCATTAATAAGCCAAAAGGCCTAGACTAATATGATTGATCAAACACAAAAAATGGGTTTATTGTGTTTTATTTGGCTATGAAGCCATTAAGAAGTAATAGTAACTCAATTTAGTCACCTCCTTAATGCTTTTTATGGGGGTTTAAATATTTCAACATGTACATAAACTAGGGCTTAACAAAAGGTTGTGATTGGAGGTTGTTAGAATCAACTATTCCATAAGAGGTATATTATTCTATTACTAAAATAATTAAGGATAATTAATCAAGATAATCAAACTTTGTTTGTAGACTCGTAACATTCTGGATTAATAGAACATTCAAACACGTGTCATAATCAAAACACTTGATATGACAAACCAAAATAGTCAACAACTGAGGTGTTGATTGAGCTATTAATTTTCACCTATATCATATTTTTGTTTTATTTAGTAATCAACAACTGTTATAAAGTTCACCTAAAGCTACTTACAATCAACCACCTCAAGTTAGACAATAAACATTGGCAGATTATTATAATGTAATTTTTAATCTTATATTTGTAATAATTAACAATTATGATTAAAGTTATTTGGACATAAAACTAAATGTTTTAATTCAAATCAACCACTTATTCAAACTTGATTTCATACGCACCTTAATGAGATTTAACAAACATGTTAACGGGATTTAAGTCCATCCAAGTATGTGAAAGAAGTAACACGACTTTGAGGTCACATATGTCAAAAATATAAGGATAACTAATATTTGCCGCATATGGTTTCTACTGTTTACTATTATAAATATTTATGGTTTACTATTATAAATATAACTAGAATTCAAACACTGTGGGTATTACCGTGTAGTTCTTTTTGTACAAAGTGATTATCTTTCTTGTTCAAAATTTTAATCTTCTTCCTCCTTTCGGACCTCTTCCATTACGGTCATTGAACACCAATCGACCTAACCATTCAAGTGCAATCGACGGTGGCAAGCTCCATTCAACCGACCAGCTCACTTTATTTGTGTTTCATCCTCCCAATCCCTAAGATTGTTGAACCAACAAATTTAAAAAAAACTGAGAGTCATAGAGCACAAAAACATCACTATAATCACAATGCTTTGGTTAAATAACAATAAAATTATAGTTAGATGAGCGTGTATAAACAATATCTATCTAATAAAATTAGTCCAAGTACTATACCTTGTTTGTTTATTATATATTAATACTAGATTAGAGCCCATGTATTACATGGGTTGGGATAAATAAAAATATCAAAATCATTAGTTTTATGAAAAATATTATCTTCTAGATGTTATTAGTCATTGGTGAAATAAAAATATAATGAATATTTAAAATTTATAACAAATAATGAAATTAGAAATTGTTACTCTATATTTAAAGATAAAATATGTCTGAAATCATGTAATTTAGTATATATTAATAAATTATTAAAATAAAAATATTTATATTTTAGATGTTTAATAGTTTAGTTTACTTATTTAAAGCAATTATCATTTAATATGAAAAAAGACAAAAAACATAAATATAGATATATTTGTTTTAACATATTCTAATAAAAAAAAAAGTCAAATTGATTGTTTTTATAATTTTCGTATTTATTATGAGAGAGGGGAGGAAAATAGTTTTTTTTATATGCTAGAATGATGACACGTGTTTTAAAAAAAACCTTCTTTTATAGATTATAGATTTTGAAAACTCAAATAGCCAATTCTAGCATAAATAATGAACCCTCTAAAGAACCCGTCAAAACTAATATCGCTATAGATGCCATTAATTTTATTATAATTGATTTTGTTTTAGAAAATAATGTTGTAAAAAGTTATACAGAACTTGAAAAAAATCAATAATGGTAGGCTATTTTGATTTTACTCATTAGGATCTCTTCATGCGTAAAAAATCAAACTTTTCAAGTATGCATACATGTTCTCAAAACCGCTATTAAAATAAACAAAAACACTCGAACTTTGCCTAACAAAACAGTGTCACAACCAAAAAACTTAAACCAAACACAACCTAACAACTAATAAACCTACACAATCAAACACAATGTGAGCTATCAACACTTGATTTACCAGTTTACCTATAGTAAAAAAAAGCAAGGTCACACCCGATTCAAAACCCTTGATCGTTTTATTTTGTCTAAAAACCAAAACCAAACAAACACACGACCACCTTTAACTAATATCTTAGGACCTCCAACTCAAAACCCACACTAATCCCCCAAATCTTATCATCAAAAGTATGTGTGCCTAGTATGGAACACGAAGTCATGGCGACCGTTTCCCCCAGCACTACCATTTAAACCATCGCCATTATGGAACACGAAGACATCACCATCCCATCGCAACACACCTTTTCTGATCTCGCCCATCCTTTCAATCCCTAACGCCTGAAACGCTTGTTGCCGCCTTTAAGTACTGAAACCACCATCACTACCTCCTATGTTTGTTGTTCTAGCCATTGGGACGGCCGACTTCACCGGAAGTCATATCAGACAACAGATCTATCTGAAACTCTTGTATTTTCTCTCTCTCACACTGAAGTGTTTTTCTCTCTCTCTATTTGACCGGAAATGGAAAGAAAATGATTTGTATTGACGGAGCGAATTTGTAAGAGATCAAACTTTAGTGCTCATATGGACAAACAGACATATTGGTTTTATAGTATATATAATAGGATAAATGAAATTATCGTATCAAATACATTAGGTGGCTAAATAATTTTTTTTAAAAAGAAGAAGGATGAGATCATGTTTGGCAACAAATTAGGTGATGATGCATTTGATGGTTAATCGAACATAATTTTAACTTTTAACTTAAAAAATAGAAGTTAATGGAGATAAGTTGGTGGTTACTTGTTCAAACTTATGTGGGTAATGAACAACATGACGCCATTTAGTGATAAATTATTGTTGACAAAGCCAACTTTTAAGAGATCATTTCTATAATGTTGGATTTTTCGATGTTTGAGTTGAGTTGAACCGATGTTAATTTAGACTCGACCTTATAATATAATATAATATAAGTTTTCTTGCATAGTTCATAATGAGAAAATATAGGTAACAAAGTATACAAAATGCATATAAGTCATTAATTAAGCTATTAAAATAAAGTATCCAAACCATTTGAGTAATCTTTGTGTGAAATGTGCAATCATAAATATATGTTACCTAATTATACACATAATTTACGTAATTACAAAACACAACTTATATAATTAATTTTATAACTTGAGTAATTATTATTGTTTGTAATCATAAAATATGTTACACAATTACAAACATAACTTTCGTAATAATCATATAATTTAAATAATTATAGATACTATTGTGTGTATTTTTGATGCAACAGAAATAACCCATCTCCTCTAATTACATGTGTCACGTTCTAATTACTTTATATGTTTTTAATGTATAATATAGGAGGGATTCTAAGAAAACCACAATTTTATGTGAAAACCAGTGAAAACCAATGAAATCGGTCACATAACCTATAAATTTTTTATCACCACCCTTTATATTTGTGTGTGTATAGATAAATAAGGGTATGAATCAAATGAAAAACAGTAGTATGGTTCTACATATACGTCACATATAGGTTACGTATACGTAAACAATTTTCATTTGACATAGTGTTACGTATACGTAAGACTCTTCATTCTCGTATTTATGTTCAACATATATGTAACGAATACTTAAACATCCTTTTAAAAATTTAAATAACATAAAATTTACGAATTATTAGTTTTCGTGATTTTCTTTGGTTTTCACATAATTATTAGTTTTCTCATGAACGATCGCCTAGTATAATAAGCTGTACTAATTCCCATCGCAACTCCAACACCTCATATTTTAAACTTCATTGTTTTTATATGTTTATTATGTAAAGGTTTTAAAATAAAAATTTAACAGGTTCGTAAAGCAATCTCGTCTTCTATGTTTGATCTCGTTTATCTTTGCTTGTTGGACCTACAATTTGAAAATAAACAAAGTTAGCATAACACTTAATCCGTCATTAGTTATCTAATTTCGTGTTCATGTAGCCTTCATATATCATATAAAATCATAGTAGTTTTGAACTTTTGCTTCAACCCCCAACATTCAATCTTCATATCATATAAACACTTAACTTCATGCATAACAATGGCTTCATCATCAACATCACCATCATCTTCATCTTCTTCCTCTCGCTACAGTTTCTACCTTCTGATGCTAATCTTACCCCTTTCAAAACCCCTGTACTTCTGAATCCCCCGTTTCGATTCCAACACCAACGACGTAATCTACACCGGTGATGCAGTACCTTCATTCGGAACTGTGAATTTCAACAGTGTCGTCTACTGTTGTCGTGTAGGTCAAGTGCTATACAACCAAAGAGTCCCCTTATGGGATGCAAACTCAAATCAACAATCAGATTTCACCACCCATTTCACCTTCGTCATCGACACTCAATCCTTCAAGCCCTACGGCCATGGCCTTGCGTTCTTCCTCGCACCAGTGGGTTTCACGAGCCCCATTAACTCAGCTGCTGGTTTTCTAGGGCTTTTTAACTCCACCACCAGTGATGATCCGTCGCAAGGCCCGATTGTTTCCGTTGAGTTTGATTCGTTTTCGAATCAAGAGTGGGATCCTCCGGTGGAGCACGTTGGAATCAATAGGAATTCACTTTCGTCGGTTAATTACGCTAATTGGAACGCTAGTTTGCACGATAAACAGACTTGTAACTGTTGGATTTCGTATAATTCCACCACTAATAATCTCAGTGTGTTCTGGAGTTACGATAGGAACCCTAATTTTCAAGGGAATTCGAGTTTATCGTATCGAATTGATCTCAAAGAGGTTCTTCCTTCATGGGTTACTGTTGGTATAACAGCTTCCACTGGTCAATTCATGGAGAAACACACACTGCAGTTTTGGGAGTTCAATTCAACCTTAGATGTAACAGAAGATAGCAAATCAACATCAGAGAAAGTGAAATTGACAGTGGGATTAGCAGTGCCATTAGGTGTTGTATTAATAATATGTATAGTTGCATATATGATCAGGTCAAGAACTCGAAGAAGAAGACGAAGAGATGAAGCATCAGAAACGGTTAACTTATCGTCGATTAACGATGATCTCGAAAGGGGAACAGGGCCCAGAAGATTTTCATACAGAGATCTTGCTTTAGCTACTAACAACTTCACTGATGATTTGAAGTTGGGTGAAGGTGGATTTGGGTGTGTGTACAGAGGATACCTCACTCGCGAACGAAAGCTAGTCGCGGTTAAGAAGATTTCGAAAGGATCAAAGCAGGGGATAAAAGAGTACATAACAGAAGTCAAGATCATAAGCAGTTTAAGGCATAGAAACTTAGTGCAACTCATGGGCTGGTGCCACGAAGACAATCGATTTTTGCTAGTGTATGAGTTCATGCCAAATGGTAGTCTTGATTCACATTTGTTTGGGAGCATGCCCCCTCTTGCTTGGGGTTTAAGGTACAAGATTGCATTAGGTTTAGCTTCTGCATTGTTGTATCTTCACGAGGAATGGGAGCAATGTGTGATACACCGCGATATTAAACCTAGTAATGTGATGTTAGACTCAGGGTTCAATGTCAAGCTCGGAGATTTTGGGCTAGCTAGGCTTATGGACCATGAGTTGGGTCCACAGACCACGGGCCTAGCCGGGACTTTAGGGTATATGGCACCTGAGTATGTACGAACGGGCAAAGCTAGTAAAGAGTCAGATGTTTATAGTTTTGGGGTTGTTGCAGTTGAAATATGTTGTGGAAGAAAAGCTAGAGATTGCATTGATGGTGAGTCTGAAATGGGTTTGGTGGATTGGGTTTGGAGTTTGTATAGGAAAGGAGAGATGCTTTTGGCAGTGGATGAGAAATTGAATGAGGATTTTGATGCAGATCAAGCCAAGTGTTTGATAATGGTTGGGTTATGGTGCGCGCATGCTGATCGCAGGTTAAGGCCGTCCATACGTCAAGCGATTCAAGTGCTTAACTTTGAGGCTGATGTTCCTGATCTTTCTACGAATGTACCTGTTCAACGGCATCACGATTCAAATACTCCTACAAGCAGTTCGGGCGATCCATTTTTAACTTCTTCGAGTATTAACATAGGTCGTTAAACTAGTGAAGGGGCTCTAAGTGAACTCTAATTGATCCATCCATTAGTGGTGTCCTTCCGGTTCCCTTTCATTTGTTTTTTTTTATTTTGCTTAGCTATTATATTAATGTATTCTCCTCTTTTTATACGATGTAAGATGTAAAATCACATCTTAAGCTATACCAATATTTTATGGCATCAAAGCTTAAGGTCTTAGAATAGAATTAACAATTGTTATCAAGATCAAAGAAGTATGTTAGAGTCGGAAGTGACATTTATAGAACAAAAACGACAATAGATCGAAAAATCATAAAATTTTATTTAAGTAAAGCTAAATTATAAAATTACATGAGTTGGACACACGAGATTGTTATCATTCTTAAGATTGTAAAGTCTGTTTAGTAGTTTGTCAATCAAAATAATCTACCACCACATGATATGATTATGAAGAAATCACCGAACTGGGGAACTAATCTTATATGTCGTACTTGTATCAACGCAAGAAAAGACTCATCAATTGCTCTTCTAATAATTAGAACAACATCATTTTAACATCTTGATTTTTTTATATAATTGTGAATATTAAATCATCATAATAAAAATATTCCCTTACTAAGTGTTAGAATTCCTCAGGTGAAGAAAATTGATAATTTTTCAAAAAGTGTCATCCTTGTTATAGATAATAGAAACGAACGTGAAGTAGATTTAGATGGGAATGAATTTAAGATTAAAGTACTTCCGACAAAAAAAAAATAGACCCCACACTATTCTTTCCAGAAATCAGCCAGTTAATTTGAAAATTAACACACTGTATGACTGGATCATCAGGTTTCGGTTCGATCGCTCTGATTTTAAAAATTTAAAAACTTAACTTATAAGTGGCATCGAATCAAACTTGAGAGATTGAAGTTGCTAAGTTGCATGAACTATTTAAATAACCTGGAATACAAGTATACAACTGTGAATGCCACTCATCTTTAAAATGGAGGAAAGGCTTCAACTTCAATGGATGTGTGTGTATCTATGATGGTGAACAGCAAAAGGAGATTCATCAATTTCTTTCAAGGCGGAGTTAATTTTTTGATTATTGGATGTTTGCTAATCATCCTTTGTGATTGAAATCTCTTTATCACCATTGGTAAGTTAGTTCTCACTTCAAAATCCTTATACTGGTGAATGCTAGACATCGTGTGAGCTTAGATTAAATTTTCAGGAATTGTTGTTGAATAGGATCATTATTAACGTAGTCTCATAACATTAAATTGTGAGCAACCATTAGAGGTTACAAATTTCAATCTTAGGCTTAAATCAAGATGAAGAGTAATTGTGGGTTTTGATGAACTTTGACCTAGAAATTCAAATTTTAATGATTTTTTTTGTATTTGGGGTTTATCGTTGTTAGAACACCACAAATAACGTTTAAAAACTATTTGAATGCATGAATCATGATTATGGAATCTAAATATGATTTTGGGTATGTATGTTCTTGACAAAGATTGCTAAATTTGACCTATGACTAGAATATGAACATAATAGTGTTTTAGTCACCAACAATGGCTGGAACTTTGTCGAAAAAACCATTAAAAGATGACTGGATCAATTTTGAGATGAAAAGCTTGAAAATCATGGTTTACAGAAAACAGTTGGCCTTAAAATGAAAAAAATATATATCTCAAGGAGTTTGATTATTGAAGATAGTTTCCAATAGGTCAAGTATATCAATTTTGATATTTTTGGGGTGTTGGAACTAAGAATTTTGGTAAACAAAGCGTACAATGCAAGTTTGAGATTTCCTAACTGGTCAACGGGTCAAAAGTACGAACCAAAAGGTTCATATTCTTTTATAAGGGACTAACTGGGATCATACGAGGTCCAACATTTAAGTAAACATATTTGAAATGTGTTGGATGTGAAAGAGGTGAAAATGATCATATGTTAGATGATTATACAACTAGTCACAAAAATGCAAACTTATGGTTGGTTTGACTTATAGGAAGTCAGCAGGCTAAAAATCAAGAGGTAGCAACTTCAAGTAACCGAGGTGAGCTTATACTATGATTTAACAATTATATTTGATTGTGTGATAGTGGTCCACCTTATGGTATGCTTATGAGTTTTGATGTTGATCAAGTATGAGTTAGAGCTTATTGATCACGACTTTAATGTCAAGTATGGGACTACATATACACATGAAAATGCAGTGCATGACGAGGTAATAGATATCTTCACTGTAGTTGTCCCCCTCAGATTAAGCATCTCCTAATATATTTCTGACAAAGGATAGAATCTCTTTGAAAATACTTAGCGCATTGGATATGGGTCGTATCACCTTTGGATTACAGTTCATATCACACTCAAAGGATTAGAATGTATTAGGCATATGATGAGGCTTTGAACTTCAATGACCGCTTAACTATTAAGTGATTACACTAGCGCATTGGATAGAATCTCTTTAAGTTTACTAATCACTTAATGCCCGTGCCGATGTACTACACAGAACCAGATGCTTCTAGTTCTGGAGCTGCTTCTATGACTTACACTAGCGTTGATCTGATCCGTTGAACTGTGTGTGTAATTCTTGGAAATAAAACATTAAGTTTTACCATTACATATGTACATGGTTAGGAGTATTTGCTTAAGTTATGATAATAATATTAACAAGTAAAGACACAAAAAGAATACACTTGGTAGTAATGACGAGCAAAATGGATCGAAAATGAATGCAAATCGAAACTACTTTCAAATTCACTTCTATTATTGATTCTATGTGGTGGTACCTACTAATCCCACCAATCCTACATTTATACCGATTAACTATAAAACTCAAATGGTTGTTACAATCTCAACTACCACCTTACACTAACTATCCTCACAATTTCAACATGTACATCAATGACCCTTACAAGTCAACAATATTGACAGATTCGACATTATATTTTGGATTGATACCATATGCTTCGGAAGATTTATACTTCGGATGAAACTTGTGCTTCAGAAGTTTTTCTATCAAAGTTTGACTTTTATATTTTGGAATTAATCCAACAATCTCCCCTCTTAATTCCAAAACCTCTCAATCAAATCCTCTACTCCTATCAAGCTTCTCATCTCAGCAAATTTCATTCTTGGTAGCAGCTTTGTAAAAATATCATCCTTTTAAAGGTTTCCACAAACAAATTCCACTTGAATCTTGTTCTTCTCAATGCAATCTCTAATAAAATAGTACTTTGGCTCAATGTGCTTTGACCTCCCATGAAACACAGGATCCTTCATCAATGCCAAAGCTGATCTGTTATCCACCTTTAACATAACTATTTATTGCACTTGACCTATTATTTCATTTATTAGACCTTGTAACCAAATAGCCTGACAAGCTGTAGTTATGGCTGCCATGAACTCAGCCTCACAACTAGATAGTGCAACTGTCTGCTGCTTCTGAGAACTCCAGGATATAAGACTGTCATTGTAATAGAAAACATTCCCTGGTGTACAATTTCCATCACCATCTCCAGCAACATAATTGTTGTCACTATATCCGATCAATCCACCACCAATGACTCTGCTGTAACTAATAACATAGTGCATTGTGCCTTTGACATATCTCAGGACATGTTTAACTGCTTTCATATGTTCTAACTTTGGAGTCTGCATAAATCTACTCAAATATCCAACAACATACATCAAATCAGGTCTTGTATGTGTGAGATACCTAAGTGACCCAATTAATTTTCTATACTCAGTCACATCAGCTTCTACTCCAGAGTTTAAAGATCCCAGCTTCAACCCTGGTTCTATTGGGATCTTAGCTTCATTGCACTCTTCCATTCCAGCTACACTCAAAATCTTCCGTGCATATTTAGTTTGTTTCATAAAAATGCCTTCCTTTCTTTGACTCACTTCAATTCCCAAATAATAACTGAGTAAACCAAGATCAGTCATTTCAAATTAGCTTTCATTTCTTGTTTGAATTTTTCAACTTCTTTCAAGTCACCACCAGCCACTATCATGTCATCTACATAGATCCCAGCCATAATTTTCCCATTTGAACATGATCTCAAATACATTACTGCTTCTCTTTGACATCTGACAAAGCTTAACCCTTTCATTACTTCATCTAAGCACCTGTTCTAAGTTCTTGGTGCCTGTTTTAAACCATAGAGAGCCTTCTTTAGTTTATAAACCTTCTTTTTAGCTCCTTTTACCTCATAAGTTGGACTACATAAACATCTTCCTTCAACACTCCATTTAGGAATGTTGCCTTGGAATCCAAATGATGTACATACCATCTCAATTTTACTGACATAGCCAGTATTAATCTGATAGTCTCCATTCTTGTCACAAGAGCAAACACTTCCTTAAAGTCAATGTCATGTTGTTGCACATAACCTTTTGCAACTAACCTGGCTTTATGTCTAGCTCCAGCTGCATCATTCTTCACTTTAAATAGCCATTTCAACCCAATTGGTTTTACACTAGCTGGTACATCAACCAGAGTCCAGGTGTTGTTTCTTTCAATAGTATTTACCTCTTCATCCGTTGCATCTCTTCAAGCTTCAATAGTCACAACCTCTTTAAACTTCAATAATGAGGCTTCATTTACTATCAAAAAGTCCTCACTGAACTCTTCTTGTCTACTAGAAATTGCTTTAAAAGACTCAGGTAGCACAAAGTCATTGAATCTAGCTGGTTTTACTACTTGTCTTCCTGACCTCCTTAGAGTGGTTTGTTGTTCTGAGTTTGAATTTGTATCTGAACCTTGATTGTTATTACTGATGGGTTCATGTTCCTCTGATCTCAAGCTTTCATTGGGTTTTCCCTCAGTATCCACTTGATCAAAGTTCTGAGTATGTGAAATGCACCCTTCACTTTCAACATCAAATTCAGACCAACAAGGCTTGTCATCTTTGTCGGCTCATACTTTGACCAATCCCATTTATGAGATTCTTCAAACTCTGCATCTCTGGCTATCACCAACTTATTTATGAGTGGATTATAAAAGCTTTCACCCTTTGTGCCTTCTTCTGGACCCAAGTATACCATAGGATCACTTCTATCTTCAAGTTTTGGAAGATTTGGTTGCACCACTTACCAAACACCCTAAGATGTTTAACACTGGGCTTCCTCCCTTTTCCCTTGTAGAGGTTTGGTGGGCATTCTATTTAACAAGTAGAGTGAATGTCTTACAGCTTCTGCCCATAGATTTTATGGTAGTTGCATGGCTTTCAGCAGACTTTTAGTCATGTTGGGGTGTGTATGGGGTGGTTAACTGTCTTTTGATGCCTTGATCATCATAAAATTGATTGAATTCACTAGAGGTAAACTCCCTTCCACGATCAGTCCTCATACACTTGATCTTGAGACCGAATTCATTCTCTACTAGTTTCTTGAACCTTTTGAACATTTCAAATGGCCCACCTTTTGATCTTAGCATGTATACCCACATATACCTGGTGCAGTCATCTACTATCAACATAAAGTACTTGTTTTCTTCTTGTGTTTCTGGTGTGATGGGTCCATATAAGTCCACACTAATCAGGTCCAGAGGGAGCTCTGACTTATACTCTGCATGTGCAGGAAAAGATGTTCTTGTGTGCTTGGCTGCCAGGCACGCTTCACATAGTTTGACAGGTTTGTCATACACAGGTAAACCTTTAACAACTCCTCTTGTTGCCATGGATTTCATGATGTCAAAACTAATATGGCCGAGTCTCCCATGCCACTTTCACACTTCCTCATTCAGTTTTACTTTAAAGCACAATGGTGATCCTATTTTTAGTTGAATTTTGTATAGTCTATTTGGGGATCTTTCTACTTTTATTAACAGATTACCACTTTTTTCATACATCCATAAGAATTCACCTTTCATTCTTATTTCACACCCCACCTCTGTGCCTTATCCTAGACTTAAGATATTGCTCTTAAGCATAGGGATGTAATATACATCAGTTAACAATCTTTGTTTCCCATTTTTGCATGTCAAGATGATGGAACCCTTCCCCTCTATTATCACAGTTGACCTATCTTCAAATTTTACATTCCCTCCAACATTCTTGTTTATAGATGAAAAAGCAAGAATGTTACCTGTAATGTGATTTGATGCCCCATTATCTAGATACCAGGTGTCATCACTTGCTGGTTCTTTGGAGTATTTTGAGGGTAAAACTTTGGATTCATTCAAATATACCAGTTCCTTCCGGTTCATGTCAGCTGCTGCCATCAAAAGGGTTGGTTCATCATCATAGGCCTGGCTCAGGTTGGCTTCTTAAGCTGAGTTCTTCTGTGGGTACTCAGAGGCATAATGCCTTAGCTGATCACATTTAAAGCACTTAATCTTGGACTTGTCTTTCGGTTTCTTCTCACCTTTGAAGTTTTTGTCGTGATTGCCATTCTGAGTAAGACAATAGGAGTTGATCACCTTTCTTATGAGAGGCTTTTACTCTGCCATTTGTTCTTTCTTCAAAGGATTTTAGCCTCCCAATCGCCTCAGCAAGCCCCATGGCATCTAGGTCTAGAAATTGCTCAATCGATGCGACTATCTGGATGTACCTATCCGGTACTGAGCTCATCAGTTTCTTGACCAGGGCTGATTTTTGAAAAGGTTCTCCTAATTGTGTTGCCTTTGTTGCGATTGCACTCAAATTACCAGCGAAATCATCTATACTTTCTCCTTCTTTCATGTTGAGTCTCTCAAACTCATTCCTCAAGAAAGCCATTCTAGCCTTTTTAACCCAGTCAATGCCCACAAATCTTGTTTTCATTGCGTCCCACACTTCTTTGGCCGTTTTCATGCTTGCGACTTGCAGGATCATCTCCTCGGGTATTGCTTGGTACAGGTAAGCAATTGCTTGATTGTTTTTTCTTGGATCTACCTCTATTTTGGGGGAAGGTTCAATTACCTCCCACAAACCATGAACGTTGAAAATGGCCTTTAACTTGATCGCCCAAATTGAGTAATTTGTTGTCGTGAGGGTTGGGCATTGCAGGGGAATTATTGCTTCTTTAACGGTGACTATTTGATTGTTGTTTGTCGATGAGCTGGATTTCTCCGGATTCACCATCTTTGTCTTCTTCCTTCGATACGGAGTTCCAAACTTCTTGTTTGAATCCAGTCCTTTGGAGTGCAGGCGTTCTTCGATTCAATCCTTCAAATCGATCGACCAAGAACTTAGGTTTTTTGAATTTGAATAAACTTTCTCACACTTCAATCCTTCGAACTGTGAGAGATTGATTCGATTCGATTCACTGTGCTCTGATACCAACTAATGACGAGCAAAATGGATTGAAAATGAATGCAAATCGAAACTACTTTCAAATTCAATTCTATTATTGATTCTATGTGGTGGTACCTACTAATCCCACCAATCCTACATTTATGCCGATTAACTATACAACTCAAATGGTTGTTACTATCTCAACTACCACCTTACACTAACTATCCTCATAATTTCAACATGTACAACAATGACCCTTACAAGTCAACAATATTGACAGATTCGACATTTATATTTTGGATTGATACCATATGTTTCGGAAGATTTATACTTCGGAAGAAACTTGTGCTTCAAAAGTTTTCCTATCAAAGTTTGACTTTTATATTTTGGAATTAATCTAACAGGTAGTTGGTATATAATTTTTTACATTTATCAGGTCAAGAACTTGAAGAAGAAGACGAAGAGATGAAGCATCAGAAACGGTTAACTTATCATCGATTGACGATGATCTAGAAAGGGGAACAGGGCCAAGAAGAATTTTCTACAGAGATCTTGCTTTAGCCACTAACAACTTCATTGATGATTTGAAGTTGGGTGAAGGTGGATTTAGGTGTGTGTACAGAGGATACCTCACTCGCGAACGAAAGCTAGTCTCGGTTAAGAAGATTTCGAAAGGATCAAAGCAGGGGAAAAAAGAGTACATAACAGAAGTTAAGGTATGAATGGTTTCTTGGTAGTTGAAAATATATTGGTTTATCTATGAAGATATTGAAAACACATATATACACATATATATTGAATTATATCACCCTGCACAATAATCAATACTTTCACCACCGCCATCATCGTCCCTAACCACCACCACCGCCCATCACACCATCATCGCTGGCTATCAACACCAGCCATCACATCACTGGTACCCTCACACCACCGTCGCCGACCATCACACCACCGGTACCCTCAAACTAGTGTCGTCGTCGGTCGTCACCACCGGCCATCATACCACTAGTACCCTCACGGCCTCGCACCACCTCCATTCATCTACGGTATCATTATCATCATCGTTATCAACCATCATCACCAAATCCCCTTTCCTTTTTCCTCTAATAGTGATCACCCATCACCAGCCATCGCCACCATCTCCACCTCTCTCATGTAACAAACCCAGATCAAGCGAAGCTCCAAATGTTCCAAATAGAAGCTCCAACAGGACAAATCACATCTGATTTCACCCTCGTCGTCATTCACATCTCGTTTTTAGGTGGTTTTTGGTGACGATTTTAGGGTTTTAGGTGACGATTTGGTGGTGATTTGGGGTCTAAAATAGGCATTGACCAGGGTGGTGGTGGGCGGCAGCGATGGTGGGTAATGGCGGTGATGGGTTCGAGGTGGTGGTGGTCTGATTTGTTAAAGTGATGTGGGTGGGGATTGTGGGTGGGGGGTTAGATTTTTTTTAACTTATAAATAATTACACAAATGGTACCTGAACAAAAGAGACATATAGAATTACAAAAATAGTCCTCACATGGGTATTTTAGTCATTTTATTTTAATTTAACAGAAGAACTAACGTTTGTTAGTTTTAATACTCATTCTCGTTACAAAACTGAAAACATAATACCTCAACCTGTTACAAAAAACTCTTAGTACCCAAACCTGTTATTTTCGATAAACTACAGGGACCATTCATGTAATTAACTCTACATATTGATATAAATTAATTAGGGCATGGAATTAAGAGTAGCTTAGGGTGGAGGGGGCATCAATGCCACACCCACCACATCACACCATAAATTTACCAATTAAATCTTGTCATGTCACACTACACCACACACACAATTTTAGTGGTGACGGTGTTGCCGTGAATTTAGTCGTTGATCGAGTCAAGTGTGGAAGAGAAGGCACAGCGTGGGATGCCGAAATGAAGCGGCGTGGGGGACGGCGGTTGGTTACCGCGGGACGTCAACCCTCTCTATAGGTCGTTTCTTAAAAAATATTCTCTTAAACACGTCATTGCCGATTATTGGTTTGTTAATTGTATATTAAATTCATTTTGTCAACTTCCACTATCCTTCCTATGAGTATATAATAATCTTGAGGATAAGACGTTGACTGATTTCAATTACCTTTTGCCTTTTGTTTGTTGTATATATAGTAGTCTAACCTCGGAATTCATACGACTTGTATGGATTTATCAACATAACCAGGTGTTTGCCTAGTGCATAGCACGTCCTACAACAAACAAACCACCAAACTTCTTATATGTTGTGTTGTAGATTTGTAGCTTTGTTAAATAATCAATTTTAATTAGATTTTTTCTTTATCAGATTATACGTATATAATTATTCTTTAATTTAAGAGAGTACGATATCAAATCAAGCTCTAACTTTGAAACTCATGTAATCCTTTGCTTATGTTGTTTTTATGTCGTAATCAGCTTAGCATAAGGACGCATTAAAAATAATTGGATATTGTGGCGTTATTGTGCAATTTAAACTGTCAACCAATCAGTTTTGATGCTTTATAAGGTAAAAAAGAGCGTTTGATTCAAATATGTGCGCTCTATGTTAGTTCAAGCTTGCATTCATACTCCAAGTTAAATAAAGAAAACAACCCTTACATTTAAAGAAAATAAAAGATAACCTACCCATCACTTTAACTAAAAACAACTAACGTACTCCATGAATCAATCAAACAATTGTCTAAAATAACTTTCCAATGACCCGTCCAACCAAATACGGTTAGTTCCACAACCTGTATCCATTGACCCGAATTTAACGTGATCAAGACTAATCCCTACACTCTAGACCAAATGTGTCCAAGTCGTTGCTGGCGCTAATACATTCCATAAGACAACATGGTTATGACCTTGTCAACTTGTCGCTATATACAACGTCTTAAGACAGTAATTTCTGGGGATATTTTAATTATTCGGATGCCGTATATTTCGAGTTTTATTTATTTATTTATTTATTTTTGTATTGATGTTGGAAAATATACCCCCAGAAAAACCCAAGAAAAAACAGTCTGGAAGATAAAAAGAAACAGACAAGATCAATTATTTTCCACATTGACTTTAAGCCCTTAATTCCTCATTGATTACTAAATACTCCACTAATCTTCACGAATCTTTCAAATCTCTATATAAATTAATACATTAGGTAAACTAGAGATCAAGCATTGGAGAAACACGAATTAAGTTTAATATTTTAACCATCCTTCATAATATTTATAAGGTATCAAGTTGCCATTAATTAACACAAAACCAATGTAATCAACCTTAATCATGTCTACAATCTTCTTCATCTGTTCTTTCTTCTTCTTCTTCCCTTCATCTAAATCAGTATATTTCAGAATCAACACTTTCAACACTGATGCAACAAACATACTCTACTCCGGTGACGCCGTACCATCTGTTGGAACCATAGAGTTCAACAAGGTTAACTACGTGACTCGTGTGGGTCAAGCCATATACCACAACCCCATCCCCATATGGAACCGTAAGTCCAATAAGCTCACCGATTTCACCACCCACTTCACGTTCACCATCGACACATTGGGAGCACTTACATACGGTCATGGGCTCACTTTCTTTTTCGCACCAGTGAGCTTTCAGATCCCACCCAACTCAGCCGGTGGCTTCTTAGGCCTCTTCAACACCACGTACACCGATTCACCCCAAAACCAGATGATCGTCGTCGAATTCGACTCGTACGTTAACGAGGAATGGGATCCGTTGTTTGAGCATGTGGGCATCAACAAGAACTCGATTCGATCCGATAATTACACCGCATGGAATGCTAGTAAACACAGTGGAAACTCTACAGATGCATGGGTTACGTACAACGCCACCACGCAGGTGTTGAGCTTGCGGTGGAGCTACGGCGGCGGAGATGACTCCGGTGGGGGTATGAACACCAGTCTTACGTATAAAGTCGACCTCCGGGAGGTTCTACCGGAGCGCGCTATGGTTGGGTTTTCAGCGGCCACTGGTGTTAATGTAGAGAGGCATATACTTCAATACTGGGAGTTCAATTCAACGTTGGCTGAAGATGGTGAAGATGATTCAAAGAAATGGAAGCTTGCAGTGGGGATATCAGTACCCATTGGTGTTCTGGTGATTGTAGCCATTGCAGCATGTGGTGTATGTTGGAGACGAAAGCGAAAACCCGAAGAGAAGCCTGTGGAAACAGTCGCATTGACGTCGATGAACGATGATCTCGAACGAGGGGCTGGACCGAAGAGGTTTTCGTATAGTGATCTCGTTGCAGCAACCAACAATTTCGCGAGTGATAGAAAGTTAGGGGAGGGTGGATTTGGGTGTGTTTACAAGGGCTACTTATCGCGCGAAAACATCGCGGTTGCGGTTAAGAAGATTTCGCAGGGTTCGAAACAAGGGAAGAAAGAGTACATCACTGAAGTGAAGGTTATTAGCAGTTTAAGGCACCGGAACCTGGTGCGGCTCATCGGTTGGTGCCATGATCAGACTCAGTTCTTGCTGGTTTACGAGTTTATGCCGAATGGCAGCCTTGATTCGCACCTCTTCGGGCGAAAGAGTCCACTTGAGTGGGCTGTGAGGTACAAGATCGCTACGGGTTTAGCTTCTGCTTTGCTGTATCTACACGAAGAATGGGAGCAATGTGTGGTGCACCGCGATATTAAAACAAGCAACATTATGCTTGATTCGGGGTTCAACGTGAAGCTTGGGGACTTCGGGTTGGCCCGGCTCATGGACCATGAGTTGGGCCAACAAACAACGGGTTTAGCCGGGACCCTCGGGTACTTGGCTCCAGAATATGTCACAACAGGAAAGGCTAGCAAAGAGTCAGATGTTTATAGCTTTGGGGTGGTCGCGTTAGAGATTGCTTCCGGGCGAAAGGCGATGGATAGTGTTGACCCGGAGTCCGACCTCGGGCTCGTGCAGTGGGTTTGGGGTTTGCTCGGGAAGGGTGAGCTGCTTTCGGGAGTGGACCCGAGGCTGAACAAGGTGTTCGACGCGAAACAGGTCGAGTGTTTGATGATGGTCGGGTTGTGGTGTGCACACCCGGACCGGAGTCTAAGACCATCGATTCGACAAGCGATTCAGGTGCTGAAGTTTGAGGGTGCAGCCCCTAATCTACCGATGAAGATGCCGGTGCCAATGTATTGTGCTGAACCGGATGCTCCTGAGATTAGTTCGGGTTCTGGAGGGGCATCGATGACTTATACTAGCATTGATGTTGGCCGTTGAATAAGTTATATATTAGTTGAAGTGGGCATTTCTTAGAAATACAAACAAAAGTTGTATTATCACATGAATCGGGTGTTTGCTTAAGTTATGATGATATTTATAGTTTAATGTTTTGTTATTGAATAGATCTATGGTTAACTAGTGTTGTATTGTGTTTGTCATGTTTCTATAAATTTAGACTAATGTACTTCACACGCACCGGCGGACCTAAATTGGTTCAACGGGGTCACCCGTACCCCGTGAATTCTTTGTTCCTTTAGCATATATACGTACGAATTTCGACCAACCCCTTAAAAATACTAACTTCGACCCCCCATGAAATTTTGGCCCCATGAGACTTGACACCGTCCCTCAAGAAAAGTCAACTTATCATTTCAAAATTTTACAAATATAGACCTATTATAAACTAATTGACATATGTTTTAAAATTTATTATTAACTTAAATACCCAATAGTGATATAAACAATTTAGCTCATTATTTTATAATTCTTATAAACCCAATTACCAACAATCATATTTGACTAAGTAAAACGATTAAACCAGTTACTCAATGAGTCCATTATTCAAACTTAACCTTATAAAACCTTGATGAAATGATTGCTTGACAGAATTTTTGCCGAAGCCGCTACCATCAACCACTCCTCTATTCACGATTACACACCCTCATCTCTCAAATCTGATTCTAAATAGCCCTGAATCCTTAACTTAGGAATTCGATTTTAAACTTTTTCTCTAAAATTTAATTAATAATGTGATTATTTGCTAGATTAAATATTAAATTATCAATATATGATTAATATGTTTGATTTATTATTTGATTAGTTGCTTAAAAGCTTGATTATTTGACGAAAGTTATGTGACCCGACCCGACTTACATCGAAAAAAGATTATATTTACCGATAGACGACCGACCCTTAATAGTTTCCGACCCCATAAAAAAATTTCCAAGGTCAACCACTAGTCACACGCATGCGTTAAACACATGGGTTTTTGGTCACTTTTACATATCGATCCTTTGAGAGCGCCTCAACAATTAAATAAGGGATAACTTTGTAAAATAGTAATCAAGTTTCAAAATTGTTCCAATCAGGTCACTCATAAATTTATTTGTCCTAATTAAGTCATTCATAAATTTTTTTGTCTCAATCAGGTCACTAATAAATTTTTTTTATCCCAATTAGGTTACTAAAGTTTTAGGATTGTTCTAATTAATTCACTCATATATTGTAAAAACATTTTTAAAAATATTGAAATATATTAAAAAAATTAACGATATTTATTAAGAACCAAACTAATTTAAAATTTTGAGAATTATTTAAAATATTTGAAAAAATATGAGTGAGCTAATTTGAACACTTTTAAAATTTTAATGACCTGATTGAAACAAATAAAATTATTAATAACCTGATTAAAACAGATAAAAATATAAATGACCTAATTTAAACATTACTAAAACTTGCTTAGTATTTGTTTGAAGTTTTCCCACCAAATAAATGGATGCGTTATAAGGGGTTGTACTTCTCAATTTCTCATATCCCACTGTAGAGGTGGGCAAAATACCCAGGTACGGACCCGACCCGGTGTACCCGACCCGGTATAGGGTGTACCCGGTTTGGATCTGAAAAAAACCGTAGGGTTGGAACCGGGTATATTTTCCTAGATTTTGGTAGAACCCGACCCGGACCCGACCCCATTGAACCCGGGTTGGACCCGGTTTTGACCGTTTTTTTTTTTTTTAAATCTAGCGGTTAATAACGGCTATATAGCCGTTAGCCCCGATTTGTTACCGTTTTTTTGTCTCTTTTAGCCTTATAAGTTAGTATAAATAGGTGTGGGTTGATATGGTTTAGTACCCAAGTCTCAAACGTAAAAACATACGCAAAAAACGCAAAAAAATACTCCCGTTTAATCTCGTTTTACACTTTCACTCTCTCGTTTTACACTTTCACTCTCTTCAATCTTGATATGGCTCAATCACAATCTTCCGTTGGTCAAGGTTCATCAAACTCTCCAACCGTCGTTCGTATTCTTGCACACAATCGTAACATGGATGTTTGGTGCAATTGGGATATGGTTGAGTTGAGTGACGAGTCTGTAAAGGCTCGTTGCAAGTTTTGTGGAGCTTTGCTTACTAAAGATTCTAACACGACTTTAAGCAAACACATTAGCAAGAAGTTTTGTAAGTCGTTGAAAAGTAATCCGGATTCATAACAAACACAATTGGGTGGAGACGGTGGAATCTTTAATTACGATGTTAATACGGTTCGAGATCGAATGGCGAAGTTCGTGATTCAAGAAGCTTTGTCTTTTAGTCACTTCGACAATCCTCGGTTGACCAACTTAATTTGAGAGACGCTTCAACCTCGTTACACACACGTAAGTCGTACTACACTTAGACGTTATTGTTTAAAATTATGGAAACAAGCAAAAAATTTAATTGTATTATTTGAAAATTAAATACCGGTGTAAACTTAACTAGTGACGTTTGGTCGGCTCCACACGGTTTACCCGAATCGTACCTTTGCGTCACCGCTCATTGGGTGGATCCCAATTCATGGTAATTGATGAAACGTACGATTGCATTTGATCTTTTTCCGTATTCACACACCGGAGAATTTTTGTTTTACTTTTTAGATAATGTAATAATACTTTTAAGTTACAAAATAAACTTTTTTCAATTGCATTTGATAACGCCTCTAACAACACAACCGCGGTTGAAAATTTAAAATTAAAATATCTTCCGATTGCAAACGGTGATTTTTTCCATACTCGTTGTGTTGCACATATAATTAATTTAGTAGTGCAAGACGGACTATCCGGACAATATGTTGATAACTTTACTAAAGCTTTTCGATTTATGTTACATGACGTTTTTAAAAAAATAGAAGAAGATATCAAGATTATAAACAACTTTGTAAGGATACGGAATCTAGATTTTTAGGTCCTAATTGGGATGTACCTACTCAGTGGAATTCGACTTGTCACATGTTTGAATGTGCTTTAAAACAAAAGGGCACTTTGAAAGCTTTTCATAATAGTCTTTCGGATAATGGTGAAGTCGACCCATTTCCGGATGCGGGTTGGGAGAGTCTTCAACGTCTATCCGAGTTTCATGAGGTTTTTAAAACTCAACAACAAAATTATCGGGAGTTTATTATTCCACTAGTTATTCGGTGCTTCAAGAATTATATTTTATGCCTTTGAATTTTAAAAATTTTCAAAATAAAATAATATGTTTAATCAAATGATAGAACCAATGAAAGAAAAGTTTAAAAAATATTTTAAGGAGTTACCACCTGTTTTTACATGTGCCGCCGCTTTAAATCCGTTTCTAAATGTTGCGGGGGTTGAATGTTTGATAGATGAGATAAATGACAATTTGGATATGCATGACGAAAACCCTAATTTTTCAAACGAGGCAAAAGAAAATTTTAATGAAAGTTTGAAAACAATTTATAATTTTTATTTAAATAGATATGGGCCTAACGTAAACATTACCATGCCAAGTGGATCAACCTCAAGTGCTAGTACCTCGGTTAAAGACCCTGTTTTGACTATGTTGAATGTTGTCCGGGATGTGACGGCTAAACTTCAAAGGGGTAACACCCCAACAAGTGAGCTCGGTAGATATAGTGGAACGGATTTTATTTCTACTATGACTACGAAGATTATCCTACATTCGATATTTTGGCTTGGTGGAAAGGAAAAGAATCTCAATTTCCGATTCTTTCTGCTATGGCCCGTGATTTACTAAGCATCCAAGCTTCTACGTAGCTTCGGAATCTGCTTTTTCTCTTAGTGGCAGGGTAATATCATTACGGAGTACAAGACTAACTCCGGAAGCAGTGGAGATGTGCATTTGTTTAAAGGATCACTTAGACGCAATGGATCATATACAAGACCAAACAAGCCTCGAAGACGAAATTACACTCGAAGCTAAAGTACATGATGAAGAGAAGAAGGAGTATCTTCTGGCATATCCGATGAAGAATAGCATTTGATCAAGCATCTCGTAGAAAATAAATTAGACGATAACTTAAATAAAAGTTTTATGGTATTTTTTATTGATTCATTTTATGTATTTTTAAGTTGTTTTAATATTGTTATAATATACATAACGATTAATTTATGTTATTTTATTCATTCATTTTTTATTGATTAAAAGAATTTTAAAAAATCACAAGTGTTCAGGCGCATGAACAGTGCCCATGCGCCTGAACAGTGCTTATGCGCCTGAAATTTTGGCGTATGAGCACTGTTCAGGCGCATGAGTGCCCATGCTCCTGAACACTTGTGATTTTTTAACAAAACCCGAATTGTATCCTGTTTCGGACCCGACCTGGGTATATCGGGTAGGGTTTGTCCGAATGTGAACCCGACCCGGGTACACCAATACCTGGGTACAAAAAAACCCGATTGGGCCCAACCCGGTTTGTACCCGGGCCCGGGTACGGCCCAAAACCCGAAACGTACACCTCTACCCCACCGGCCAGAAGTTAATTAAATCCGGAACAAAATCTATCAATGCGACTCTAGTGAATTTAATTTTCAAAACTAGAAAGAATTCATCACCTTGATTCATGATTACCAACGTGAACCTTTATTCAACTTATCCCCCTTTAAAAGTACATATAATCTTCTTACTAACATCTGTTTGATAAATATTGTAAATTATTGTTATTATTAGTGTTACTACTACTATTGTTATTATTTTTATTATTGAATAATCTGATAGTGAAGTGAAATGACAAAAGAATATTCTTGTAACCATGGTCTTGTAGTCTAGTGACATTGATGATTGTTCTTATTAAAGTTTTATGAGTTCAAATGTTTACGAGTACAAGGCTAGGTGTTGCTTATAAGTAAACGATTTGTTGTTAAATTTAGTGCTCTTGTATTATGTAATTATTTATTTAGTACACTTTAACTTGTGTTACTGTTTTCTTTGTGTTGTTTCTAGCACTTTGGATTATATTTAATTTGTAAGTCAAACGGTTATTAACGGGTGTTTAAGTTAGTTTATTTAAAAACCTTAATAACTTACTTTGTTGTGAAAAACTACTAAGCTCTCTTACTAAAGATTTATTAACTTGATTAGGGGCATGGGGGAGAGCAATATACCTTAAAAAAGTTATAGAACTTTCCATAAAAGCTCAATCAGTATGCTTAATTTTTAGAACTTAATTTCAATAACAAGAATTAATATCTAAAGTTGTTTTTATGTTTTTAGTGGTATAGTTTTATAATACTGTTTACTACGCTGATTAATTTTGAAATTTCAAAATCATAGTCATCTCCTCCTTTCTGGTGATATGTTGTGTCGTCACCTTTTAAGTTTGATTTTAGGCAAGAACCATGCTTTTCACTAGAGTTGGAGGTACTAATGCCATGATACTCGTTGTATGGCTTTGCTTGACCTTTGTCTGGTCACGCGTGCATGAAAAGGGAGAGGTTACTCGTGTTAGATATTTTAGTGTAATTGTATTGAATAATAACCAATGTGATCATAATATCCATCAAACAAGTTAGGGAGGTGCGGAGTATATGCTTGTGTTGAGTTTATTATGATCTTTGATATCGAAAACCTCCTTAGGGGTTCGCTCAAGCCCCTAAGTAATGGGGGTTCCAAGAGGGCAACGCCCTCTTGGCAGGGGTCCGGGGCAGCGCCCCGTCCCTGGTAGCGGGGTCCATGGGGCGGCAGCCCCTGGCGAGGGTCCAAGAGGCAGAGCCCCTGGCTAGGGTCGAGCTGACATATAAGCTTGGAAATTTTTTATTTGGTAAAAATGTCTTCATTAAAAAATGCATTTCGATTTGATTTTTCCAGAATTTCACATGTGAAATTCGAGTGAAAAAATACAGATATTTACCGGTTATTTAAATTCAAAATAACTGTCAAAGGACAATTTTCCATCTCTCCCTGAAATCGAATTGGATCATCATTTTGGTCACTCTCTTTCGAATTCTTCTTCTGGTTTACGAAAATCACACAACAAAACATACTAATTCTTGATCTCCTCTGAGTTATATCCGATTGATTTATTCCGATGAACCACCGAATAATTTCGATCTGAAAGTGATCTTCACGACTCTCAGATTATCCAAGTTTGATTAAAAGTATTCTACAACTTGTTGAGAGATTATTTTGAGACTAATGTTAGGTGGATATCTCGAGCAGAATGGCGGTGTTGTCATGTCTAGTTTGATATGTATATATGTACTCATATACTTCATAAGTCAATAACCTCGACGGGTTCCATTCAACACTCGTTGTTTTTATAGAATAACAAAATTACATGAAATATTATGAGTAAAATGATAATAATTACAAAGAAGACTAATGAAATTATACTTTCTAACCATGGTAAAAAAAATTTACAATTAACACCAAGTATGTATATTCTATCCAATATCTCCGGCAGTTAATACTGGAGAAACTCGGCAAGCTAAGAGTGGAGAAAACAAATAATATGCTGGTAAAAAAAGAATATACAGTCATGAAACAGATAAGAAAAAAATCATAAAATTGTGGATAGTAAGAAACTCTATGACGAATGATATGAGACCACAAAGACGACAACAACAAACATGATGAGATTGTGGTGGCATCTATGACAAGAGCTACCAGTGTGACGACAAGAGCTATGATTGTGGTGGAAGTTTACAAGAGAAAAATAAATAAAAACATAATTTATATACGTATATACGTAAAAGCATCCTTAAGACATGAAGAGTTTGGAAGAAGAAAGAAAAACATCACACAACAAAAATGATGGAGGAAGAGAACCAACCACCAATCAATATATGACGACAAAATAGTGGGGAGAGATAGAAAAAGAGAAAAAATATATAAACTAAGGCTCTCATACAATTTAAATTAATAAAAGCCCTCTCAGATTGCTATTAGAGTTTGAGTGCGTACAATGTTGTAAACTAGAATCATTTTAACTAGTTTTTTTAATATTTAAATAAGAAATATGAAACATTACTAATATATCTTTAGAGGAAAACAAATTAACATGTTAAACTTTTCAGAATACTTCCAATACTTTTTAATTTTTGAGTTGTCTAAAACATATATAATGTTTTCATTTCTACAAGACCTTTTTAGATTCATGTGGTTCGAGTTTGATAACAAATCAACAGCTTTCTAATATTATACTCTTTATTTAATAAAGGATAAAGATATAATTAAATATTTATACAAAGGGGAACAAGTAGATGGAATTTGTTTTATTCGATTTTGGTTTTGTGGTTAAAAGATTCGGATTGTGCCGGCAACCAACGACGCCAATTCTGTATTCAATAGGATAAATGACCTAAATTATTTGTATGAAAAAAAAAGTAAATGATTCTTGTATTATATATTTAAAGATGGATTAAATTAAATTACAAATATTATTCGTGTTCGGAAATACCATCAAACAATTGCTAAAATAGACAGTTGGAAAATATTTTGTTTTAAAATAATATATTCACTTTTTAGATATATTGCACGTATATCCGGGATACAAATGATATTAGTTAAATATTATTCATAATGTTGGTTGTTATTTATCAACTGTTCAACACTATTATAATGATGTACAATTTTTCATTCTCCTGTAAATTCAACTAAACCACCCCACAAACCCCATTGGAATAACTTATAGATGTGAATACGTTGTTGGTGTTTTAGTTGTTACAAGCAATATTATTAATCTTTTATAATAATTCAAGAGAATTTTTGTTAAGATAAATAAATAGCAAGAGATCGACATCATCACAAAGCAATGATATTTAGTGGTTGGGGTGGATATTGACAAATCTATCCAACGTTCAATCTTGACGTTCCTTCATTAGTTTTTCTTCACCAAGTTTCGCTATAAACGATAAAGATCACCAATATACGATCTTCCATTAATATGGTAGATCACCACAATTCTACCTAATTTTGCAGGAAACTATACAAGTCACCATGCATTCTTCCTTGTTAGAACTTGGATTGAATCAACACTAATTTTCACTTTCAAAGGACGTCATCGGGTGAGACCACCATGCGTCTAGCCAATGTCAGTTAATCGAAATGAAAGTATTTGGACGATGAACCTATTAAAATAGGTCATATGGAATAACGAGTAGTGCATGCAGGCCAAATCTTAGTATGTATAGTGCAAGTTAAGTTTGGAGACGGAGGACTAAGCTTTGAATGCCTTTTTATAATGATTAGATTGAAGCCTTCTTTCTAGCTTAATCTTCACTTGATTTGCATACCTTAGAATCAATATTTAGATGGATACTTAGTCATCAAGACACTTAGGGTTAAGACGTCAAGTACTTTATAGGTGCAAGAGGTTGGTCATCATATTAGCTAGAATGATAAAATCTTTAAATAAAAGTGAGAGAAAGGTAAAGAAATTCATCTTGATGAGTGATTGTAGTACTCATCCATGAATGATGTTGAAAGGTGCTGATGAGAGTTGTAGTTTAATGTAAATCAAAGGAGTAAGGACCACGTGTAGAGCTGCAAACGAACCGAACAAACACGAACAAGGCTTTGTTTCCGTTCGTTCGTTAAGAAATATACTTGTTCATGAACTGTTCACGAACACTTACAGAACGATTTTTGTTCGTGTTCGTTCATTAAGAAAATGAACATTTTCATGAACTGTTCACGAACACTTACCGAACACAAATTAACACAATCAAAAGCAAACAAACACAAATAACTATTCATTAACATGACGAACACCAAAAAACTCATGAACACAAACGAATACAAATGATTATAGATTTATTTTAGATTAAAATTTACATTTTTATTACAAACATTACACAAAATTAATCAAAAATAAATAAGTACTTAACATAAATATCAAAAAATACTTGATATAACAGTCATAAAAATAACTGACACAAAAATAAGAATATAAACGAACACATTATTATCGAATGTTCACGAACGGACATTAACGAACATAAACGAACACATTATCGAACATCCACGAACATAAATGAACGAACGAGGCTTGTGCTCATGTTCGTTCGTTTAACTAAACGAACGGAATTTCTTGTTCGTGTTCGTTCATTTACTAAACGAACGAACATAAACGAACTTTCCACCGAACGGTTCACGAACTATTCGCTGAACGTTCAGTTCGTTTGCAGCCCTAATCACATGTATAGTATATTAAGAGAGTACATATAGTGATTATCTTAAAACTTTCAACAAACTAATTAAACTAACATCCTCTTTGCAAGATGTAATGTGTAAGTTTTAAAATAGTGATGATCTTTAAAAGAGGTTCAAATACAAAGTATATTTTTGTTACAAAGTGTGAGAAGACACAATGAGTCAAAAAAATCACAAAAAAATTATATCTCACAATCTAAATCGAATTTTAAAAAAGTAATTCCGAGTTTTTATTCCCCTAGCCGTTCTCACTAAGAAAAAAAAATGAAAAATAAAAAATAATAAAAAAATTAACGTTTTTTTATTGTGTCATTTATGAGAGACACAATGACGTCATTGTGTCATTATGAAAGACACAATAACGTCATTGTGTCATTATGAAAGACACAATGACGTCATTGTGTCATAAAAAGACACAATGACGTCATTGTGTCATAAAAAGACACAATGACGTCATTGTGTCATAAAAAGACACAATGAAATTTTTTTTATTTTTTATTTGAAAGAGGACGACGAGAGGAACAGAGACTCTGAAGTACTTTTTTGAAATTCGATTTATATTGTGAGATATAATTTTTTTGTGATTTTTTTAGTCATTGTGTTTTCTCACACTTTGTAGCAAAAATAACTTTGTAAAATAATATCACCCATGATCTTTATATCTAAAAGGTATTAAAAAAATGCTTATAATCTATTTCACTGTGTACCAATTATATGATTTGAACTCTTGAATTTCAATACAGAGACAAATCATCTAATCACTTCTGACTGTTCATTTGATACATATCTTTATGTACTTAAGAATCAAACTCATAATTACTCATAGACGACATAGATCACTTGTATATATACTCTTCTTTTAATTTTAAACAGAACATATTTTTAATTAACTCACAATCTTACTTATTTCTATCACCACTTTTTTTTAATCAGTATAAATCTAATCTACAAGTATTCTTCTACATTTTTCTTACCAACATGCATTTATCATCTGGCTACTATGGTGAGTCAATCAATATTCCTAGATTGATAAAATATAATAAACAAATAAAATTCATATTTTTTATTAAGTTCTAAAATTTAATTACTTTGGTCAATAATATTCATTAATTGTATTAAATTTGACACCCACCGGCCACCAGGCTACCAACCAAATTATGTGTTTTGGTGCCCCTGTTGGCCCCATCCAATGTATGTTTTATCGGGTTCTCTTTTGGCCTGTGGGCCAACGAAATTATATATTTGCACCGAATTTGATGGGTTCCAGTACTCTTGACGCGTTTCCTTCATTCCTTGTATACTCTCTTCATTAAAGTAATCATTAAATTGGTACTCCTACGAATAGTCTAGTCGCATGTTTAGATAACTATTTTTTTTAACTGCAAATGTACGATCTTGCTTCGAAGGATAGATTTATCTTAATTGGGTTCACTTATTCTTTTTAGAGATGGACATGAAAGGAAGTAAGAAAGCATCCAATGCACTAAAACTGTTCCAAGAAGGAACTTCTTCCCGTCGTCCCAAAGCCCAACCCCCTCAGGAGAAACTCATAGCTGAAAAACCCTTGCTTCAACTCTTGAACATTTTGCTTAGGGTAAGACTTGAACTTCTGACCTTCTATAATTTACATGTCATGGATACCTCATATTAACCAGTTGGGCTAAGTAACATTAGTGTTTAAATGACTACTATCAAGAAAAAAAGAACCTTTAGTTTATGTAGTAAAAGTTACGTTTCGAGTATTTCAAAAAAAATATATTTTACGTAAAAATAAGTATATAACTAAGATGTTTTATTTTTATCAGATAAAATTATTATGAGGTTTAACATAATTGTACGTTTAGTCTTTACTTCTTAAAAAATGCACCGTTAGGCTAAAGTTGTGTGTGCGTATTGCACATCTGGGCCCTAATGTTTCGCTAGTTTTTATGCATTTCAAACATAGTAATGAGATTTAATGTTGGGGAATAGACATGTAATGTGCGCATTAAAGTTTGTATTGACTTTGCAAATTATAAATCTAGGGACCAAAAATGCAAATTATAAAATTTAAGAATCATACTTGCAATTTGCAAACAAAAGTTTATATTGACTTTGCAATTTTTAAAATCCATTGAGAAACCACATTAATCATTTATACAATTTTATCTTTTTGTTAAGTTCTTTTATATATCATAACTTTGTCATATGTCATTTAGAAAGATATCATGTATTATAGAAAAAGTGCTGGATGATAGAAATGATTTTTTCTTTATAGAAATGATTTTTTTTAAGAAAGGAACATAAGAGACAATATGCCAACCTCCATTTCCATTAAAGATTATTCTTTTAAGCTTACTATCACATTTCTCATTTAATATGTTTTCATTGAAGTTAATGGAAATTACATAAGAATGATACTTGTGTGGTATTTATGATGGTTGTCTTCAATTAAAAAAATAAAATAAATACTTGAATGATCTTTAAAATATATTATCCCTAAAATTAGTAATTTGTCCTGATAAAAAGGTTCTAGCTAAGAAGTAATTATACATAATTATTAAACAATTATAATTATTATAACAGGGCAGTAAAAATAATCACTTTTAATAGTCCAAATGTTAAAAAGTTAAAAACTAGACTGAGAACTTCGTGATAGTATTCATTCATGACTTAAGATCTAATTTATAGTTCAATGACTCAATATATAATTAGTAAGTAAACTGAATATGGCAACATCTTATTTAGTTTACTTTGTATTCAAGACAATTCCACTTTTAATTTAACTCAAGTTAGTAAAAGTAATTTGTAATTTACCAGAAAAACAAAAACTAATTTTTTTTTTGTTTGAAAATTTGGTGTTATTTTAAAATTAAAACAACCATAAGTGTCTTCAATGCTATATTAATTTATATAAAAAAAGATATTTTCGAGTCCTGCTCTCTTTAGAGTAGTTTATTTTTACACAAGATACATGTAAGATTTGTACAACTTTTATCATCTTTAAATCTTACTGTATGAACAAATTTGGTTTTACTAATTTCTATAAAATAATCTGAAACTACTTTTTCTAAAAATCAGTTTCTTAACAATATTTTGTTTTCTCTTAAACATCACTTTAACCTTGCACTTCAAACTCACATCATGTCTATGAAAGGCAATCACCGAAGCATTAGACTAACAATCACCGATCCATTAGACTAACAAGCCCCATTGGCAAAATAAATTTGAAACAAATATGCATTTACTTTCAAAATTCAAAAAACTTTTTTTTTTTTTAATATTTGGTTTTACTGATTTCTATATATATATAGTTCTGATAAAAATATTCTGTATATTCTAACCTTTATATATATATAATATATATCTATATATATATATATATATATATATATATATATATATATATATATATATATGCTAATTTAGATTCCTATAAATTTGACCAACTTTTAAGTTTGGAATATATAACTTCGTCACAAAGCCTTGCATCTCGTCCATATTAGTTCGAAGTTCAAACCAGAGCCATTGTTTTCTACCCCAATCAACGTTCCTAATTCCTAAAACCTCCATTGATATCCCCAAACTTCATCTCCATCAAAAAACCCACAATCCATTCACTAACTATCTTTTTCACTGATTTCAAGGTTGAAATGTCGACTTACCACTTGTTAGGTTTGCTCAGAGTTCACATCCACAGAGGCGTCAATCTCGCTGTTCGAGATCTGCGTAGCAGCGATCCTTACGTTATCATCCGCATGGGGAAACAGGTGATCCTTAAGCTTCTTCTTCATTTCTCCTTCACTATTGTATGCATAATCGATCAATTGGAGCTATAGTTTAGTTTGCGATATGTTGAAGTCTCACTGGTGGTTCCTTCGGTCGTTGAGATGTTGATTATCGTCGGAAAACGGTGGTTGTTGTCCGCCGGCGGTGGTGTTGATTTTGATCGTTTTGCTTAGTTATTTCCGCCCAATGTAGTGCCGATTAATCGCCTCTTTGCGGTGGCCGGAGGCTATTGTACAAGTTTCTAGATGATTTTGTTTTTCTTTTTTTTAAGATTTAGGATGTGTGTGTCTGGTTGTGACTTGTGAAACTAAAAAGTTACTGTTTTGGAGATGATATTATATTGATTTTGACTAATTTTGTGTACAGAAACTGAAGACTCGAGTGGTGAAGAAGAACCTAAATCCTGTGTGGGATGAAGATTTAACCCTCTCGATTGTAGAGCCTATTCCTGTTAGACTTGTAAGTTGTTCTCCATACTGTTTTGTTGATCATTTGGCTGCAATTGAGGTCCTTGGTTTTAAAAAGTGCGCCTCAGTATTTATCTTGACTCAGTGAGGTGCATAGACCATAGTGTACAAAAATAATAAATCGCACTTGAGGGGCACGCAAAAGGGTCGTCGTGCCTCTTATGCTTATTAGTAGCTTTTTGCATCAGGATGTTGTACATACAGTTTATTTATGTATTAACTCATATACAAAGCTTATTTATAGCTAAAATTAGGCATGATATGCTTAAAAGCTATGAGAAATATAAAAAAACTATATAAATATATTGCACCTCCTATACGAAAGCATTATGCTTTTGCATACGCTTTGTGCCCTTGGCTTGCGACCCAATCACCTCGGCGCGCCTTGTGCTTTTTGAAACTAAGAATGGCACTCATGCTTGCAGCTATTGTTGGATGTTCTTCATAGTGTTCTTATAAATGCATTGTTTCCAACATGACAATGAGATATTTTGGTTGACCTGATAATAAAAATGCAGGAGGTCTATGACAGGGATCTGTTTTCAGCTGATGATAAAATGGGAGATGCAGAGTTCGACTTCACACCGTTCTTGGAAGCTGTGAGGATGCGTTTTGATGATATCCCTAACAATACAATCATCACAACTGTGAAACCGACGAGAACCAACTGTTTAGCAGAGGAAAGCTACATAACATGGACGGATGGAAGTGTTGTCCAGAACATGGTTCTTAGATTAAGAAATGTGGAACGCGGTGAAATTGAACTTAGGTTGAGTTGGATTAATGTTCCTGGTTGTAGAGCTATGTAGTTATGTCGGCTTTGCACTTGCTGATCGGTTTCTATAGGTGTATAAGTGTATGTTTGTAGATCCGAACTTGATCGTTGTAGTTTGTAACGGTTGAATGGTATTTTAGGTTCATAAGGGTAGACACTTATGTTGGTAAGTGATGCTTGTTTGTTTTTAGCTTTAGTGGTTTAATCTTGTATAAAAGCAATCTTAATATTATATTTGGTTGTAAAAGAAGGATTGATTATGGTTTGATCCACAGTAATTAGTTTTTTCCTGCTTTGTTTTTGTTTGTTATGTAGATTCCTTTTGGTATCTGTTAGGCATCTTTGAATCACAAATCACAACCAAACAATCACATGCATACACGAACAAAAATCATAACGAGAAATAGAGCACAAGAGGAAATCATAACGAGAAATAGAGCGCAAGATTTACGTGGTTTGGCCGGTGACTTACGTTCATCATTGCAATTAGTGGATATAATTCTTACTGAGATGCTCAAAAGAATTACAATACATGACTATAATTATTTAATAAATGACTCGATTCGAAGTCTATAAGTTGAACGAGTAGAGCTCTTCTACGTCTACCAAGGGGAGCTATTACTCGACTTGGATAGTTTACAACCTAAACGAAATAATGATATAGAGGCTTTGGTCGAAAGGAACCTACGTTCAAACCTTTTAACAGAACCGCACTCAAAATTTTTCATTCACACCCTCTCGATGGTGAGTTTGATGTGAAACAACACAGCGAGTGGCATTGTGGTTATAAAGGGAGCCAAGTCAGCAATTGTCTTTTTGACTAAAAGATATGAACACATGAACTATGAAACTTGAAAGAGGGAACCACAATTTCTGTCTTCATTCCTTGAATGTTAAAGGACAATAATTGCTACTTCTCTTTTAAAGTAACTGTTCACTAAACCAGAGGTATGTAACTTTGAAAACATGAAAAAATATATCTTTGTTTACAATTTTACACCAATGAAATGCACAGAATTCTAGGGCGTGTTAGATCTTGTTACAAAAAACCGGTCAAACTGACAGTCTGAATCGAAACAGGCCCAAAAACACCTGGCATGAACCGGGTATAAATTGTCACAGGCAAAAAATGTGAGAGAATGTAAATGAGTCGAGGTATATCTCTCTCTGATTTCTTTCACATTTTCTTTCAATTATTGTCTACCACAGTCCATAGCCAATTCGCCACAAACTTTTGGTCTCTAAAGTAGTGTTGTCCAATCCTCCCATGCCATGTATGTGCCAATTTACGATAGACTCGGAGGTGCTCTAATATTCAATGTTTGTACCATATCCAAACTAATTCTAAGATAACTAGCAATACGTCTTTAAAACACACGCTTACACCAAATACTGGTTCAACTCCAATTTAGTATGTGTTAACTTTTACTATCAACGTTTTGTATATCTATTTTTTCGTATTTACGACATATTTTGTTAACAACTTATAAACTTATAGTTAAAACTAGAAGAAAATATGATATTTTTTAGTGTTCTAGTTTATTTAATTTTACTTTTATGAACATTTTTATGTTTATCTAATAATTTTTTTAAACGGCACCTAACTATCTATACTATATATAAGGCATATGAGATGGGTATTTAAGATAACATAAAATTAAGAATAATTACTTTATTCAATGCATACGATACAACAACTTTTAAGGGTAAAATAATATTTATAACATTATTTACATATTACCCTTTACAATTATTTACATAATAACTTTACATTTACTAACACTTACATAAAATTATATTATCTACCCATAAACAAAAAAAACTTAATTTGTTTAAGATTTCAGCTATAGCTTTTAATATATCATGTTTAGAAACCTTTTAAGACTACAATTGTAACTGTGTTTTTTTTTAAACGTTTTAGTGTAAACTTTTTGCTAAACCGATCTGTAACTTGTGAGGTACAATAAGTTAATGCGTAAATGTACAAGTAGTCACGCCGAACCCATTTATTTGGTTTTTTAAATTTTAGCTTAAAAAAAACATAATAGACTTTGTAAGTACTACAAGAATAACTCATTTATGTAAAATGTCACACCGTCGCATTACACGTGCACCTTCTAGTTGAAAGAATAGCCCATCGAGGATCTCCGTGGGAGGAGCCCTAAACCTTGAAATAGAGGTAAGAGTTGTTTTGATCACATACTTTTCAGACCGTATCAAAGGCTTTTTATAAAGGGGATATACCGGATATGTTTTATGTTTGCTTGTATTTAAAAGAATAACTATCTATATAGATTTAACAAATAATAATAAAAGGAAACTTTTTTAACATTTATGCGATTTGATAAAAATGTATAAAAAGGTTTAGGGTACCAAATTGTTAAACAAAAAATCAATAGATATGACGTGATCACGTGATGGCAGAAGATGACTTTTACGTAAAAACATGTTTGAGTTCATACATGGGAGATGACTTTTAAGTCTTAAGATAGATACACAGCACACATTTCATGATGTACCTTTGTGCGTGTGTGTAAACACAATTGCAAAAAAAAATGAGATTAAGAATATCTTGCAAGTGTACGTTGACAGAATATGCTTTGGCTAATTACTATTAAAAGTAATTTTATAAAATTTAAGAGTTAATTAAGAAGAAATAGGAACAAAATCCTTGTTTTTGTTTGTTCTAAATAAGATCCCTGTTGTTCTATTTATATAAATCTGCAAGATATACTATTTCCAGAAAAAAAAACTCGCACGAATATCTTGAATGGATCACTTGTTGGGTTTGCTAAGCATTCATGTTCGAAAAGGAGTAAACCTTGCCCCTACGGATATCCGAGGCAGCGATCCTTATGTCGTCTTTCGATTAGGCTATCAGGTCACTATTTGTTTATCATGTTCATCGGTTAGGTGTTTGGTTTGAATTTTTTTTTTCTTTGAAGCCGAACCAAACCAGTTTAGAAAGTTCAAAACCGAACTAAAAACCGGATTCGAATTCGGTTTGCTTTTCCACCTAATAAACTGAATAAAACTTTTTTATTTATTTTTATTTTAAGAAATATTATTTATCATCGTTTTGAGTTTGCTAACTAAAATTGGGCTAAAATTGTAATTGAATTGGGCTCACAAAACTTAAATGACCACCATTTGATATTCGGATTTCTGAAAAAAGCCGAACCGAAAGCCCGAACCGAAAACATGTCTACCGAAAAGGAAACCAAAAACCAAATATGTTAATCGGTTCAGTTTTAAACGGTTTTGACTCGGTTTAAATTTTGGTTTAAATGGTTTGGAACCGAATAATGAACAACACTAGTTTATCCTGAAATATGCATGTTCTTCCTAGGTTAGTACCCGGGGTTAGCCAAAACGGTTATATATGATTTATGGTTTAGGGGCTGTTAACTTTTTATTAAAAATAACTGTTTTCTAAAAGAAACTTAGATCGTATAAAATAGTACCCATAAAGTAGTAAATTGTGACTAAAAACAAATTGATACTGATTCTACAAGAGATTTACACACAGAAATTGAAGACTGAAGTGGTGAAGAATAACAATAATCCTGTGTGGGATGAAGTTTTAACCCTTCCAATTTTTGAACCTCTTCCAATCAAAATGGTAATTTCGCCCTATAGATTTTAGTTTTTCATTTGAATCATAATTATTTATTAACTTATATTTTTCACTGTGAATACATGTGATGAAAGTATAGGAAGTGTATGATAAGGATAGGTTCTCGCGTGATGATAAAATGGGGGATGCAGAAATAGACATCAAACCATTCATAGAAGCGCTAAGATTGCGTTTGGATGATCTACCGAACGATACAATCATCGTTACCATAAAACCGACAAGAGCTAATTGTTTAGCGGAAGAGAGCAACATAACATGGAGCAAAGGAGAAGTTATTCAAAACATGGTTCTTCGATTACGAAACACGGTATCCGGTGAAATTGAAGTTCGGTTAGGATGGGTTAATGTTCCTGGTTCTAAGGGTCTATGAGTTCTTTTTTTTTTCTTTCTTTTTTTGTTTTCTTTTGTTTCTCAAACGGTAGGTTATTGTCATGAGTTATGTGTATTATATTCATCATCTTGCTTTCTAAGTAGAAATGTTTATACAGTTCGCATTGTTCTTTATGTAACATTAGTTTTATTAATAGATGTGTCTGTATATGTGTATATTTAACACAATGAGTGACTTATATAAATAAGCACAAACAAATTGTCTTTCAAGCATGGAAACAAGATAAAAGAATATTATCCAAAAGTTTTAAAACCAAGCATATTTTAAAGAAATTTAATGTGTATGCACATTAAACAAGCGTCAATGAATGATTTATCATTAAGAAAAACTCATTTTTAAATCATAAACTCAAACTAAGCATGGCATATGACTCATATTAAACCGTGAATTGCAAAACGATGGTGTCGAGTTGTGTTGGGTCCAAATGGGTTCATTTCAAATACCCCGCTTCAAATATCATATGGTTCGAGTCAAGAAAAATGTGGCATGGAGGTTCGGTTGCAGTGGAGGTGATGGCATAGTGGCAGAGGCCGAAGGCGACAACGATTCTGGTGGTAAGGAAGATTTAAATGTTTGAGTTTATATTGGAAAGCAATTATTGATCATACACATTATAAAACAAAAGCATTGTAGTTAATTTTGGTAGCCATACAACCTTTGTGTTTTCTATTAGATACGTAACTAGGTGGTTTTTCTCGTTCGCGTTTCGCTGTGAACTTTCAAAATCGAGCTTCATTAACAATCTTTAGGCTTCTTGTCCAATTTAGGCTCAGATATCGTGATTCCGACCACCGCCTTAATAGGGAAACGACCCCCAAAACGGGACCACCAACAGCGCCACTGTAGTCCGCCACATGCAACGGATCCGACCATTGGCATGGTCGGAGGCCGTCTCACGACATCGTAGCGCCGGCGTCAATCAGCCTACTGGTAGGAAGGGAAGCACCACCTAAACACCACCGTCGGCACCCACAAAATCCTCTGAAAGGTCTTCGCGTTTTATAAAGGCCACAAAAGGGATGCAAATCGCAAATATTTAATATCTTTGTGACTAATGTTAAAACTATAAACAAACAATTATTTCTTCATTTGTTTTTATATATATAGGAGAATTTGTACCCTAACAAAATTACCAGTTAAATAATATAGTAATATTTAAAAGGGGTAGGTTTACATCAAACAATAAAATGTATAAATCTCCTAAAAGTTGCTTAAAGTTTTTTGTTTATATAATTTTTTTAGTTACGACCTTATGTAATATTTTATAAATATTATATTTTAATAAAATCAAGTGAGTGAAATGAAACATATATTAATCTGTTATCATTTAGTGATTATTTTTTGACATTAACTTAAATACCAGTTATAAAACTTTATTGTATTTATTAATTTTTTTAAACTATTATCTACTATTTTAAGTTGACTGTAAAATTTAACTTGTTTGCTGCAAGATTCATATTGTTTTATTTTCCTAACTTAATTTTATAATTTTAAACAAATATTACATAGAATTGAACACAACTAGGGCTTGCAAACGAACCGAACGAACACGAACAAGGTCTATTCGTGTTCGTTCATTAAGAAATAAAAAATGTTCATGAACTGTTCACGAATACTACGAACGAGTTTCCTTGTTCGTGTTCGTCATTAAGGAAATGAACATGTTCATGAACTGTTCACGAATACTTACCGAACCCAATCGAACACAAACAAAATCAACCAAAACAAACAAATGTTCATGAACATGACGAACACAAAGAAGTCCATGAACACAAACAAATACAAATGATCACATATTTATTTTAGAATATGTTCATCACAAAAATACAAAAAATAAATAAACATGTAACATAAATATTCAAAAACACTTGACATATTTGTCATAAAAATAACTAACACAAAATTAAGAATATAATCGAACATTAACGAACATAAACAAGCACATTATCGAACGTTCAAGAACGAACATTAACGAAAATAAACGAACACTTTATCGACGTTCACGAACATAAACGAAAAACGGCTTGTGTTCGTGTTCGTTCGTTTTAAACGAACAAAATTTTCTTGTTGTTCGTTCATTTACTAAACGAACGACATAAACGAACTTCCAGCCAACAGTTCACGAATGTTCGCTGAATGTTCAGTTCGTTGCAGCCCTAAACACAACTAGGAAAATTAAACTGAATTAGATGAAAAAATAAAGTGATTTAATAGGAAAACGTCATCTAATAGTAATAGTGTTTTTATGTGTTTAACTAAAGTCAATAAAGATTTTTTATTATGCTTTTTTAAGGTGGGTATCATTTTTTTTTAAGTGGTTCACATCTTAAATCTAGCAATTTATCAATTTCTATAATATTTCAGTCTTAAATAACTTTTATAAATATTAGATTTTTAAAATTAAATGATACAAATGTAGTATATATGAATCTTAGCCATTATTTAGTAATCATTTATCCGGTTTAACTTAAATAGAAGATAATAGTAAAGGAAAAATTCACTGAATAATAATATATTTAAAAAAGGCATCACTTAAGTTGATAGTCTAGATAAGAGTTAAAAACTCTTAGGATAAGATTAGAGCTTAAATCTTTGTTTGAGTAGAAGTAGATGAACGTGTTAGTCATTCTTTTTAGAAAATAAGTATTATCAGACTCATTAACTATAATATGACATCCCGCCCCAGAAAATCACATCCGGCAATGCCACTCGCGGGATCACCCAAAGTCAGGCAATGACGTCCAAACTACCATCTCCACTCTAAAAATCGTATTATGTTATAATGTCGTGTGCCGGCCATCTCAAGACGTACACCTAGTTTAAAAAAAAATAAAAAAAGATATTTATAAGAAAAAACGTGGATGGTATTGGTGAGGATCACAAGGGAGCGCATCTAAAGTCCTAAAAACAATAATGCACTACCTCTACCTCATATTCGCATTGCCGTTAACAAGTCCGTTGGTGTCCTCTAACTGTATCCCTTAGCACTCTCCGCCTCTACATCTCTTTCACCTTCACAGCTTCACATGTGCCCCACCATCACCTAGGGTTTCCACTGTTCTTCACATCTCAACGATTATCTCAATGCGAATCTAACAACCTCAACAACCAGATTCCATCTCACGTCTTCACTCCCAAAAGTTGCTTTACGATCGTTCATCACTTGCCGTTGTATCAGATCTCTGCTAACTTCTTTCATACGTAATCATCTGTCAACTGTGTTGTATGGCTTTAGTTCACCCTTCAGCTATCTGTTTCGGTGCCATTTCTTCAAGCTTTCGACCGTCTTCTTGGTCCAATCGGTCCTCCAGTTCCGTTGGTTACAGATCGTGTGATGCTGTGAAAGGTTCCCGCGTAACAACAACGCCATTGATTCATCGGTCGTCGTTGAAAGTTGCTTCTGCACCTTGCGTACGGTCAGGTACGATTGGTGTTTCCTTTGAGCGTGCTATTGAGGATTGACACTAATAACTACTGCAATTTGGGCGAATAGTCAACGTATATTGTTGGATTTCAATCTGTTGGCTTTTCATGTTATCTAGACTGTTATGGACAGTTGAGAATCTATGTTGATTTTGCTTTGAATCACTAGGGTTGAATTGAGAACCTAAAGTTTATGTTGTTTTTTGCATAGTTTGAAGATGAATTTTAGTCTCCTTTTTAATATAAGCCTATTTTGATTGTTTTAATTGTGATTTTGATTTAATTTCTCACAGGAAAAGTGCTGGCAAGTGTTCAGGGATCACATGAAACTGATGAGTCCTCACTTGTGGTTTGTTTTGGGGAAATGTTGATAGATTTTGTCCCTACAATAAATGGGCTTGCATTAGCTGAAGCACCTGCCTTTAAGAAAGCACCTGGTGGTGCACCTGCAAATGTTGCTGTGGGTATTGCTCGCCTCGGTGGTTCATCCGCTTTCATTGGCAAGGTAATGGATAGCTTAGTAGCTGAATAGGTGGAAACAAAGTTACATGCTTTTGAATGCTTTCTAGTTGACTGATTTCATGTGTTTTGATTTGCAGGTTGGAGAAGATGAGTTTGGTTACATGCTTGCTGATATTCTAAAAGAAAATAATGTGAATAATGAAGGAATGCGGTTTGATCCTGGTGCTCGTACTGCATTAGCTTTTGTGACGCTGAAAAAGGACGGTGAACGTGAATTCATGTTTTACAGAAACCCTAGTGCGGATATGCTTTTACAGGAATCTGAACTTGATCTTGATTTAATAAGAAAGGTCTTTCAATTGTCAATATGGGCCTTAAGTTTCACAAATTTGTTCACATTCTTTAGTATTATTATTACTCTTGCAGGCAAAAATATTTCATTATGGTTCCATAAGTCTGATTACTGAACCGTGCAAATCGGCTCATATTGCTGCAACAAAAGTTGCAAAGGATGCTGGTGTTCTTTTGTCTTATGACCCGAATTTGAGGCTTCCTTTATGGCCATCTGCAGAGAGTGCTCGAGAAGGAATCTTGAGCATTTGGGATACGGCCGACATTATCAAGGTATCTAATTCACTACCCATGCAACTTTTTTTTAATTATTATTCTTCATAATCAGGCGTCTAATTGTTTAAATAATCGTTCACAATTAGATAAGTGAAGAGGAGATTGTTTTCCTAACAAATGGAGAAGATCCGTATGATGACAATGTTGTCCGTAAATTATACCATCCAAATCTTAAACTGCTACTTGTGACAGAAGGACCAGATGGTTGCAGATATTACACAAAGGTAATGTGCAGAATCAGAATAATTTAGCGTTTTTGTAACCATTTATGTAACCATTTCGTTAATTTTATTAATTATACAGGAGTTTAGTGGAAGAGTAAAAGGTGTAAAGGTGGATGCTGTGGACACAACAGGTGCTGGAGATGCTTTTGTTGCTGGAATATTATCAAAACTTGCTGCAGATGTCTCATTGCTTAAGGTATGTATGACTTTAAAGCAACAAAATTTTAATTAACATAATGTTATTCACGAGACTCGTAATATGAAAATGTTTACTAATGGGGACAGGAGGTTTAACATTTCGATTAGATGCTAATTAGTTTGGTTATTATTTACAGGATGAAAACCGGTTAAGAGAAGCTCTTAGCTTTGCAAATGCTTGTGGTGCGATTACTGTTACGGAAAGAGGTGCCATTCCAGCTCTACCGACTACTGAAGCTGTCATGAATGTTTTGCTCAAGACTGTTGCATAATTGATTGTCCTTGAAGTTCAGGCTGTATATTAATCATTTTAATAAACGCATTTCATTTTTCCCCGAAGGTCAGCTAATAATTGTTGTTCTCCTAACTTTATGCCTAATTATAGACCTCGTTGTATCATGTCCTGTTAGAAAGATGATTAGATGCAAAAAGCGGGAGGATATACATAAGTAATCTCACCTGGTTTCTTTGATTATCATAATATACATTATTTTTTTGTGGAAATTTGTGATTATCAAGCTTATTAAGATTGTTTTTAGCAAAGAAGAACTAAAGTTGAACCTTTATAGAAGCCAAATTAGGAGTGTGAATTTTTGAAACGACATGAACTAACATGAAATATTTAGCTTTGGTTTATCCTAAACGGTTCTGGCCAGTTTTAGACTGAACCTGTGAACTCATTTAGCTAGGCGGTCTCAAGTCAACTTGGCAGGTTGACTGGTCTGCTGGGTATTTTATATCAGAGTTTAAAAAATTTAGAAGATGAATGGTCAGAATTTTATATTTTAAACGAGGTAATTCTTTCAAAGATGTATATGTTTATGCCTTTGTAGATGTATATTTGGCATAACATCTAAGTGTATTAACCATTAAGAAACACGAGGATGAAGCATGTGTATTTTCTTTGTTTATTATTTCTTATAAAGGATACAATCAGAATCATAATGAATTTGATTGTTGTCGTGTATCAACCCAATAATGATAAGGCCTTCGAAATTTGAATTCTATGCCAATTCATTTCTGCAGCCTTTGCAAGAGCAATGGACCCTTGACAATGAATGGCTTGTCACGTCTAAATATTAGTGTAACCACTATTACTAAAAGAAATTCATCACTTATTACTTAATAATAAATTTTACTTCATTTTTATCTAACAGAAGTGGTACACCAACAATTAAAATAGAGAATAACAAATCATAAATGCATCAAACGGCTTGTAGCGTAGCAGTATTTTGGTGTGTAGTATTTATATTACTTCTAAGTGGTTGATGGTTTTAATCCTATAATAAATATTAGTGTAGATTTAGAATTAGGTTTAGAGACTCCAAGTTTGTTGTACTAGATTAACAAATCATAAATACCCTTCAATATATACATGATAATAAAACTATTTTCAATTTATTTTTGTTTATAACATGTGTTAAAAGTGTACGGACCATTTTTAATCCCATCTCTTCGGTGAATCTAGTGATGCATTCTTTGTTACACTCCGAACTACAAGGGGAGCCACAATCTTGGCTCTACACTGTTATTTTATAACCAATATCATCCTTACTTCTTTTAACCAAAAACCAAACCTATACACACATTAATTTGATAAAAATAAAGCTCGATTGTGAAACCGAAATGGCAGATGAAGATGATAGGCACCTTGAAAGAATCTTCAAGCGGTTTGATACAAACGGAGACGGAAAGATATCATCAACAGAGCTTGGAGAAGCTTTGAAGACGCTCGGCTCTATGTCAACTGACGAAGTCCAACGTATGATGGCTGAAATAGATACCGATGGAGATGGGTACATTTCTTATCAGGAGTACATGGATTTTTGTAATGCTAACAAAGGGTTAATGAGGGATGTTGCCAAGGTCGTATGACGAACTCTTGTAGATTCTCTCTCAACCATTAGTCTAAACAAAAGTTTCATGTTTTTCTCCATGTAACATAATAGTCGACAAGATGTAGATAATTTCATTCGTTTTGTAAGAAACAAAAGGGAAAAACTGTCCTCTACCATGTGAGTTGATTACGAACCGTGCTCATCGAGTTGTTGCTTTTGCATATTTAAGCCATGGTACATGGATTTTGAGAAAATGGAAGATTTATGTTTTATAAAGTGAGATATAATCTAGAACTTAAATTCATTTAAAAACATGGTACATGAATTTGAGAAAATGGAAGATTTATGCTTTATAAAGTGAGATATAGTATATAACCTTGAACATAAGGTAAAAAAAACCGCTAGAAGGAGGGCTTGAACCTCCGACCTTGTGGTTAACAGCCACACGCTCTAACCAACTGAGCTATTCCAGCAGTTTTATTATTTTATTTATTTGCTCTTATAAATATCAATTGTTCAAGACACTAGAGACAAAACATAATTCATTGATTGTCGTTTTAATGTTCCAATTATATGATTCAGGAAATTTGATTTTACTTCTAAAAATGACCATAAAACGTTGATAAAATTAAAATTAACAGATAATAATATACTGGATCTACTAATCTAATCCTTGTCTTGAGTATGATAAAAATAATTTAGAAAAGCAATATTTAAGACTCATCGAAGGTTCTAACATTCCAATGGATAAAATTCTTCTAGTACCACCAATGAAGTAACCAAAGTAAACAGTTAATAGATACTATTAGTGATAGAGAACTATAAAGTAACAAAATAAACAGTTAATAGAAGACTGTTGGTGACTGAGAACTTACAAAGTATATTGTGATACTTCGACACAACACAATATAATAAGGTTTTGGGTTGGCTTAGGGGTGTGCACTTCGCAGGTCGACACAGTTAATAGAGACCGACCCGTGTATGGGTTAGCGGTTCCGGTCCACAGTTCAGCTTTCCTTTTGTAAACGGTTATGGGTCGTTTCGGTCCAAACCCGTGGGTAAGAGCTCGGTTTTGGTCAGGCCCGATTACAATTAGGCAAGAAAAAAAGAGTTGGTTTTTGTTTTTTAGATGTTAAATGGGTTGCTTTTGAACACCAAAAATGTAAAAAATGTTTTACTAGCATATAATAAAGTGTTCAGATCAATAAACTTTTAGTCAGTTATAGATGAATACTATTGCACGCTATATCTAAATTAGCTCATAAAGGGGTGATGACGATAGCTAATGTACGGTTTGTATTTAAACATGGTACCAATTTGTCTATGTTACAATAACGAGTCTAAGAAACAAATCATTGATTGGTTTCGTTAATATTTTAAGTTTTATTTTTCTCCCGGCAAAAAGCACGAGCCTAAAAAACATTTGCGGTCCGGACCACTATATTATGTTGAACCGACCCGTTTAAACTCGGTTCGGTCTGACCCGAACCGTATGTAAATGGTCCGGTTCTCGGTTCTTTATATAAACCACTTATCGGTTTCGGGTCAAGGGCAGGTCGGTCCGGTTCGGTTCCGACCCGTTGCTCATCCCTAGGTTGGCTCATATAAACCATTTATTAAATGGGTCAACACCAACACGAGCCGGTAACCTATTTAACGTGCTGAAGATCAGATAAAAGAAGGAAAAAAAGCAGTGCAAAATATGGTAAAGCCACAAGACTAGAATTACCAAAAGTCATAAATCACGACGTATAATCATATGAAAAAAGAAATTTAACAGTCAAAAGAAGCCTTGCCTGATGAAGAGATGGGAAAATCACATAGCTGAATCAAGTATCCAGATTTATGAACAATTCATGTCCATTTTGTACTTGGCTATCTAACATTCTAACCATTGTTCTTGTAAATAAACAAAAAGAACAATGATATGGATGCACCCAATTTGGGCTTCAAATCAACTCTGCATATATTCAAACAAAATACAATTAGGACTAATGTAAAAGATACACTCAAATTAAAGAGCCTCTCAGCCTCCAACAGTATGCTATCATAGGCAGGATTTGCATATAACATCTTCTAAAGGCAAAACTTTATCTAGATCCAGAAACAATTATATGTGAAAAGCTTATCAGCAACTAACTTCTTAATGCTTCCATTTCTTCAAAAGTTCATCATAAACAGCGCCCTTTCCAGCTTTTGCAAGGCCCTGCCTCAATCTTGCCAAAGTAGCAGGGTTCAATTTAATCCCTCGATCTAACATATCGTCTGCATACTTCACTGCCTCAGGAACACGATTAAGATCACGCAACCACCAACCAAAACATTCCCTGCTTCCTCAAGATCAGAATCGTAATTCTCAAGCATGCATTTCCAAACTTTAATCGCAGTATAAGGATCCCCACCCTCTACAAACACCTTAACTGCCAAACAGCAACTGGCATGCATTGGCACAAACTCGTTTTTAATCATCTCAGTAAATATCAGTTGAGCTTCTTTCAACTTCATGCCCTCTATCGAGAACTGAAACAAAATATTATAACTTTGAGAATCAGGAAACACCCCATTAAAAACCATCTCATCTAACATTTTTTTACCCAGATCAACCTCTTGAATGTATGAATACAAATAAATCATTGAATTATACAATTCAGTGTCGGGTTTAAAATCATTTAGCTCACTCATTGAATCCCACAGCAGTTTAGCAGTCTTTATACCACCGTTCATTGCACACTCGTTTAGTGCAGCTTTAAAAAACCTAATCCCTGGATAGCACCCTCTATCCTTCAAAACTTCAAAGAACCTTATAGCCTCCCGCAGCCCACCCGAACCCTTGAGCAATGCATTTAAAAAGAATCATAAGCAGAGAAATTGTTAGGATCCCATCCGATTTCAACTACCATTTCATCAAAAGTTTTTCTAGCATTAACCTCATCTTGTTCTTTCTCCCAGCCCTCCAACAAAATGGCATATGTATCAGCATCCGGCTTGATTTTAGCCTTGACAAACTTCAAGTAATCTTTAGCATCTATAGTCTTTCCGTCTCTACAAATCGCACTAAAAAGCGAGTTTAAAGCCACTATATCTGCTGCACAACCATGCCGTTCCATACCTTCAAATGCCCTCAGGGCTTCTTTCACCTTATCAGCCAACACATAACTACCAAAAACCGAAGCAAATGTAGCTAAAGACAGCAACCTCTCTTTCTTCATCGAATTAATCGCATCCCACATTGCATCAAATAAACAATGTTTCCCCAACATATCAATCATCAAATTCCAAGCATAAGGACTATGTCTGTCATTCAACTTATGCCCCGACCACCGGAAAAACTTAACAGCAGCAACTGGATACGCATAAGACAGCTTAAGAACGTCTTCAACGTCTTCTGTAGAAACACTAAATCTAGTATCGTCTAAAACCCTATCTACTTCTAACGACGGTGTGTTGGCGATGATTTCACATAGTAATTTCACTTTCATGGGTAAATTGGGGGTGTCGATGTACGAAGGGAACACTTGGTGCTTACCTGTTGGTGATTCATGGTGGATCCGATGGTGATTTGGGTCCGGAGATGATGGGGAACGATGTGAGTGTGTACGTGATGAATGATCGGAGTTTTGGCTGCGGCGGTGGTCTTGATGCCGTGAGGACGGTGGTGGAGAATCATGAAGGTGGCGCTTTCGGTCTTTTGGCATGATTTTCCGGTGGAAATTGGATGAGGGTTTGTCGTTGGTTATCGGAAACCCTAGAAAAAGAAAAGGGGCAAAATTAGTACAAACAAGATTAAAAGTTGATCATCCTGTCATTTTGATAAAATTTTGAGAAAACTGTAAAATTAGTTGTATTCTAGTTTCTGAGATTTGATATAAGTCTTGTAATTATATCACCAATCGATTTGATTTACGATATTATCGTATATTCAACTTATCTCGTGCATTCATTTTTATTTATTATAAGTTTTTGTAAATTCCTTTCGTACATATATCTACGTCACGTATTATTGCATATCAATAACAAATCTTATGCTTTTCATGAAATTTTGATTAATACATGTGAAATTGACTTGCGTATTTCTCATGATTTTAACGTATTTGGTTAATATTTTGATTGTTAAAAAAATCAAAACAAATAATGCAGATGCACATATATTTTTTATTAATAGGTTGTTTTCTATATATGATGATGATCCAGATATATTGAATGTGTTTATCAAAGTGGCATCATGAGACGTTATCACTTATCAGAAGGTGGGCGAATGATTAGTCACGACACTTATAATAAAAAGAGTGGTTACATGACGAGTTTATCATCAAATTCATTGTTGAGTTTTTGAGGTCAAATGTCAAATTGTATAGTTTAGTTACTGATAAGTAGATTAGTCTGAAGTTGAAGGGCTAAAATGTAAAGTTGTAATAAGTGCGGGGTTGTTCGTGTGCACTTAAAAGTCAGGTTGTTAGTAGGTCGTTATAAGTAGATTTGGGGATGAATCTCCCATTCATACTTTTCGTCTAAGAAAGATTCTTTTCTTCCGAGAGTTGTAAGAACATTTCTTGATTTGAAGTGTAATTGTATGTAATTTGATTGTGTTCTTAATGAATGATTTCAAAGTTCTTTTGATTGTGATCAGTTTGTTCCGCTTTGATCTAAGAATTGGTATCAGAGCCTTATTTGAGGCTCGGTGAAGAAGAAGAGTTGTCGATTGTATCGCAATTGAAGAATGGTGACAGGTGTGAAGTTTGATATTGAGAAGTTTGATGGGAAGAATGACTTTAGTCTGTGGAGAGTGAAGATGCACGCTCTTTTGGTTCATCAAGGAGTTCCAGACGCCCTTGCTGGTGGTACGGTGGTGTTGTCGTAGGAAATATCAGATAAAGAAAAGAAAGAGCTGCAAGACAAAAGGAAGGATGCTCATGAAAAGGCACACAGTGCCATTATCCCGAGTCTTGGTGACAGGGTGCTGCGCGAAGTCTCAAAAGAGACATCTGCAGCTGGAGTTTGGAGTAAACTAGAAAGCCTCTACATGACTTAGTCGTTAGCCAATCGGTTGTATCTCAAGAAGCGCCTGTATACGTTTCGAATGTCATCAGGGAAGACACTAGAGGACCATATAGATGAGTTCAATAAGATCATTCTTGATCTTGAAAACATTAAGGTGGAGGTTGATGATAAAGACAGGGTTATAATCTTCTTGTCATCATTACCCCAGTCCTACGAGCATTTCGTAGACACCTTATTGTTTGGAAGGGAGAGCTTGTCAATGGATAAGGTGACAGCGGCTATGAACTCAAAAAAATTACAAAAAAAGGAGAAGTAAAAGATGAAAGTGGCGATGGTTTATTCGTCAGGGGAAGATCAGAACAGAGATCTAAGTCAAGAAGTGGAGGATCTCAATCAAAGTCAAGGGTAAAAAGAAGATGTTTCGTTTGTAATTCGGATAAGCATTTCAAAAGAGAGTGTCTGGAGTGGAAGAAGAAGAAGGTTGAATACTCAAAGGCTAAGCATCAACCTAACAACTCCCCTGAGGGGTCAGTTGATGGGTATGAGAGCTCAGATGTATTAATGGTGTCACATGAACATGATAATGGCCAGGATTGGATTTTAGATTCTGCCTGCTCTTATCATATGACACCCAACAAGCAATTTTTTAGTGTGTTGAAACTAGAAAGACAAGGAGTGGTTCAGCTGGGTGATAATAGACCTTGCCATATAGAAGGTATTGGTACAGCTTCATTGAGGTTACATAATGAAACTGTATTGAACCTCAAGGAAGTAAGGTATATCCTTGACTTGAAAAGAAATCTGATCGCATTAGGTGTGTTTAAAAGAGATGGGCATCATGTAAACCTAAAAAATGGTAAAGCTAAAGTTCTAAAAGGTTCAATGTTTATAATCTCTGGCTCAAGGGGCAATAACAATACTTATGTGTTGGATGGATGTGTTGAGAGAGGTAGTGCCAGTGTAGCTGCAAGTAAGGTGGTGGATCCTGATATGTAGTGGCATATTAAACTGGGACACATGAGTAGCCGAGGTATGTTGGAACATAAGAAACAAGGAGCTATTAATAGTCTAGGCAAGTGTGAGTTTGGTAACTTTGAAAATTGCATACTGGAAAAGTCAACAAGAGTTAAGTTTGCAAAGAGATTGAGGATAGACAATGGGCTAGAATTCTGTAATGGTAAGTTTAATCAGTATTGCAAATGTCATGGCATTACTAGACATCTAACAATACCTGGTACACCACAACAGAATGGTCTAGCAGAAAGGATGAACAGAACTCTGCTAGACAAGGTCAGGTGTACGTTAATTGCTTTAGGACTGCCTAAGAGTTTTTAGGCAGAGGCTGTTAAGACAACTGCTTATTTGGTGAATAGGTCACCTTCATCAGCAATAGAAATGAAGATACCCATGGAAAAGTGGTCAGGTATGAAGATAGATTATGACAATCTAAAATCCTTTGGGTGTGTATCCTATTCATATATAAGCCAGGGTAAGCTAGAACCAAGGGCTCAAAAGTGCATTATGGTTGGGTATCCTGAAGGGATAAAAGGGTATAGATTATGGAGAATGGGAAGTGGAAGCCCAAAGATAATTGTGAGCAGAAATATTGTGTTTCAAGAGGAGGTTTTGTATAAGGATGCAATATTAGGCTCTAGTTATGATAAAGAATGTACTTCAGTCAAGGAGAATGTTCAATTAAGGTGGAGGGCCTTGAGGGCAGTTCAATTTGTAAAGATGGTGTCGATGATGAGCCGACTGATTAAGGAGAGAGAACAGCTACATCTGAGGCCAGTTCTAGTCATAGCATTGCTAAGCACTGGCCAAGAAAGCAAATTATACCTCATGTGAGGTATAGAGAAGACATCTCTGCATTTGTGTTTAGTGCTGCAGAGATGGAAAAGTGCTTTTGAACCAATGACTTTCGTTGAGGCTGTTAATGCTGTTGAAAAGGATAAGTGGAAGGCTGCAATGAAGGATAAAATGGACTCATTATATAAGAATCAGACTTGGGAACTGGTAGATAAGCAGAAGGAGTAAAGCTTGTTGATTGTAAATGGCTTTGCAAGATCAAAGAAGGGTTGCCAGGGCAGGAACCAAGGTACAAAGCAAGAGTGGTTGCCAAGGGCTTTACACAAAAGGCTAGTATTGATTATAATGAGGTTTTCTTCCTGTTGTAAAGCATACATCTATAAGAGTGATTTTATCACTTACAGCAACTTATGACCTTGAGTTAGAACAACTGGATATAAAGAAAGCTTTTCTACATGGTAGTCTGGATGAGAAGATTTATATGAGGCAGCCACAGGGTTTTGAGGTGCCTAATCAGCTAGAAAAGGTTTGCTTATTGAAGAGGTCTTTATATGGCCTTAAACAATCACCTAGGCAATGGTACTTAAGGTTTGATAAGTACATTGTATCTCAAGGTTTTATGAGAAGTGAGTATGATAACTGTGTATTACAACCATCATGAAGGCTGTAGTAATGTGTATCTATTCTTATATGTTAATGACATGCTGGTTGCATGTAAGGATAGGGCATTGATTGATGAGACAAATGAGATGTTGAAGGCTGAGTTTGACATGAAGGAGCTAGGAGAGGCTAAAAGGATTCTAGGTATGGAGATTCAAAGAGATAGGGAATCTGGGTCAATTAAACTGTCTCAAGCTTCATATCTTTAGAATATACTTAGTTCATTCTACATGGATGAGTCTAAGCCAGTGGTGACACCATTGGCAAGTCATGTCAAGTTGTCTAACAAGGATTCTCCTAATACTGCTGAAGATCAGGCTAACATGAGTAGTGTACCTTACTCAAGTGTTGTAGGTAGCCTCATGTATTTGATGCTATGTACAAGGCTTGATATTGGATTTGCAGTAAGCCTCGTTAGCAGGTACTTAAGTTACCTAGGGAAAAGACATTAGGAAGGAGTGAAGTGGATACTTAGGTATCTCAATGGCACAAGAGATAGTGGTATTGTATTTGGACATCATAGAGATCATAGATCAGTTGTGCAAAGGTTTGTAGATTCAGATTTTGCAAATGATTGTGATAAAGGAAGGTCCATTATAGGGTATGTGTTCCAAGTACTAGGTAGTATTGTGAGTTGGAGGGCTACTTTTCAAAAGGTAGTTGCTTTGTCAACTACTGAGTCAGAATTTATGGCATTGACTGAAGCTGTTAAAGAGGCTATTTGGCTAAGGGGATTTGTTGATGTGGATAAGGCACTGGTTCAGTGTGATAACCTTGGTGCTATTCAGCTTGCAAAGCATCAAGTGTTTCATGAGAGATCTAAACACATTGATGTTAGGTTGCATTACGTAAGGGATGTGTTGTTCAAGGGAGAAGTTCTTGTAAAGTATGTGGATACAAAGGAGGATGCTGCTGATATGCTCACTAAGTGTGTTTCTGGATGGATTTGCAGCTGTGTAGATAGATTCTATATGTAACTTGATTGTTCATTCATCATTTTTGACTTTTGGCTCAAATGTGGAGTTTGTTGAGTTGTTCGTGTGCACTTAAAAGTCAGGTTGTTAGTAGGTCGTTATAAGTAGATTTTGGGATGAATCTCCCATTCATTCTTTTCTTCCAAGAAAGATTTTTTACTTCCGAGAGTTGTAAGAACACTTCTTGATCTGAAGTGTAATTGTATGTAATTCGATTATGTTCTTAATGAAAGATTTCGAAGTTCTATTGATTGTGATCAGTTTGTTTCGCGTTTGATCTAACATTCATCATGCTCGTAAACAACCTTTCATGGCTTATCTAACCCATGAAAATGTATTTCATGAGTCTAAGTCACCATGCATTTAAATTAGGTGCCTGAATGTTATTAGCTTATCAAAATGTAAAAACATGACCTGTGCATGCTATAGTTCATGGCTATCAAATACTAGTTTCGAAATCTCTTTATTCTTGATAGTTATCACATATAGAAAAGATTTGAATCAATTTTCATCCATTCATGGCCTCTCTAACTAGTTAAACACAAAAGCACCATACTCATCATGTTAGGTCAAACTCTCAAGTCCTAATGCTTGAATTTCATTACACAATTAGTTCAACCATGCCTAGTGGTTTTTAAGCAAAAGAAAAAAGAAATGTATCCCCATAAACATCACATTGTTTACTTATGATTAACTGTTTATGAACTTAATAGTATTATGCATATGAAATGAATAAACTTCAACCAATAAATCCCTAAATTATTCTCATAATCTCACCTTTAACTCGATAACATCAAAAATATAGGTTTTAGGTTAAAGTTAAGGTACACATTTTTTAGACGGTGACGGTTAGAGTTACACTTAACAAGTTAGAAGCTTGTTCTTCACAATGGATGCCGAATAGCCCCAGTTTACCTTCCTTTTTTAAGCAGAATTTAGTCATCTTTTGTTAAATGACAGATTATTCCATCATGTTTACAAATGTTAAGTGATTGCTCAAATTTAATCCTTAAACTCTTAATCTAAACACATGAATTTTGTATCAAGCATTATCTTTATCTAAATAAACATTCTTAAATAATAATAAAAGTGAAAATATAAAATAAAAGGTTTATTTGGCATACAAAATTTACAAAATGAAGGAAGAAATTGTCAACCAAAAATGACTATGCTTTGCGTAATCAGGTAACACATGCTTCATTAAAAATATTAGTGTTAGACCTCAACGATGTTACAAAATGATAAGTAGTGATCTAAAGAATGTGACTTTTAACAAACCACTATAGACTATTTATGCAATTTACTCTAATCAATACATACGTACCGCACTCCTATATGATATTACGCCTCATACACATCTCAATTTAGTTCAATGATATCTTGCTTGTACATTATATTTCATATCATACTTGGTAAGGCATTAGACAACCTGTCACCAAAATAAATAAATAAATAAATAAAATACATGCACAACAACCTCGACGTAAAATGCATAAGGTATATACTCCAATTTAGTCATCAAGAAAGTAGAGTTGAGAGAATTGATTAGAAAGTTTTGGCATAAAAAGGATAAGAGCCTTATATATACTCTTTACGATCACGAGAAAATCACAATAAAGAAATTTTTTGGTCAAGAAATAGATAAGCTTGGATCAAAGATGATTCGAAATCATAACATTCATGCCTTCGATAATAACTTTACAACTAGCAATATATATTAACATAAATGACGGAAATAAAAAGAATACATCTAAACTATTTTTTAAAAAAAATGTGCACCTTATATTAATAAATCAAAATATAAGTTAAAAAGAATCATAAAAATCACAACAAACTTCCCATTTCGTGAGATAACTTATCAACTTTCAAATTTTAAAAATAAAACAAAAAAACCACCAGCTCATGCATGTACAGTTCCCCTATATATAACCACCATCGTTTACACCATCCTTCACATATTAAACCCTAAATTCTGTATCTTATTCTCTCTGGTTTTGAAAGTTCATTTCGGCCCGATCGACATGATTAACGGAGCAGAATCTCAATTTTCCGCAATGGAAAAGGGCGATATTACCTTAAGTATCTCCACAAATCACAAAGTCCATTTAGCTCAAAAGGTGTACTGTAACTTCAATACTACGTCATTATTTACATCTGTATACTATTAGGCTAGAGCCCCTTTGATACTTCAACTGTATCTGCAATTATAATTATTTACATCATATGTTCGTACTTTTATGCAGATATTAGCTGAATTCATCGGCACATTTTGTGTTATTTTTGCTGGTTGTGGATCGGTGGCGGTTAATAAGCTCTATGGTGGCACTGTAACATTCCCTGGCGTGTGTGTAACTTGGGGTTTAATCGTTATGGCCATGATATACACCGTGGGTCATGTCTCCGGTGCACATTTTAACCCTGCTGTCACGGTTACTTTATCTCTTTTGGGGTTGTGTCCATTTAAAGAGGTATGTATATTTTTATACATGAGTAAACTTATATTTTTATGAGAACTTGTTACTGGTAAACTTATGTTATATTTTTATATGTAGCTTGCTTTTTATGTACCGTCACAATTGTTGGGGTCGATTCTTGCGAGTGTGACGTTGTCATTGATTATGGATGTGACTTCGGAAGCGTATTTTGGAACCATACCGGCTGGATCAACCCTGCAATCGTTTGTTGTTGAAATAGTCATTACGTTTATCCTTATGTTTGTTATTTCGGGTGCTTCAAATGATCATAGGGCGGTATGTTTTCTCATGAAATTATATGAATGATCTTGTAAACATTAGTTATATTTGACTTTTTAATGTTTGTTATTTCAATGACATTTTCATAAAAAATTATTGGTTTATAATGTTATTAATCTTAACTATTTTTACTAATTTTATTGATTTAAAATTGCAGATAAAAAAGCATGGAGGGATTGTAGTTGGTATGACCATTATGTTAAATGTCTTTGTTGGAGGGTATGTAAACATTCTTTACTTTTACTATGATATATCTTATTATTCAAATTAGTTTAATCTTTTGTGAAATATCTAATGGTATGAATTTTCCAATTGATATAAAATTTCAGGCCGATTTCTGGAGCATCAATGAATCCTGCAAGAAGTCTTGGACCGGCTATTGTGAAGTGGAAGTTCAAAGGAATTTGGGCGTATATCTTTGGACCGATCGTCGGAGCAGTAGCTGGAGGCTTTGTTTATAAGTTGTTGAAACCGACGGAGAAATCTTTTAGAGATATTGTGAAAAGAAGTGGTTGATCGATATTTGACATCGAGGTTGGATGTGAATTTGTTTGAGTAACTTCAACTTTTTTTATTGTTTAGATGTTAATATTGTTAAGTTTTATTTTGTAGTTTGGGATGATTTATCTTTATCAAATCCGGGATGGTTAATAATTTGGTTTCTCCATATTTATGTTGGTCTATTTGCCAGCAAAGAAATATGAAAATTTAGGAAGCTTAGCCGCATATAATATACCAATTTTTGACTCTACGTTTTAACTAACAAAAGTTGGAGTAAAACAAAACAAATATGAAAGAATCATAAGTTGATAACAAAAAATGGAATCGTGCACACTTTAATGTAATGTTTATGGATTTTCCTTAATTGTTCTTTTGATTTCCAAAATTTACGATGAGTAAGTTTTGGTTGTATACCGGCCAACAATCACCGCATTTCAATAGCAAGTAACTCGCTTACAAATCAGTCACAATATGTGATCGTAATAACTGCAGCTAAATTCAGTTGTAAAATAGTCCCTAATTGCTTAGCAGTCGCAAAAGAGACTACCCAGGTTTTTGCCACCATATTTTTCGTCGCAAGTTGGTTACAAACGACTACTTATGGTTGATATGTGGCTGAAAGACAATAATAGCAATGTGAGTTTGATGGATGTTGGTTTATGAGCGGATTGATATGGGGTTTGATATGGTTTAACATCCAAGTGGATCTTGAAGAACAAATATAACGGGTCATGGGTGAGATTATATATCGTGTGAAATGTTACATCTGGATTGTACAACATATTAATCAAGAGATTTGACAGATGTCTTGTAAGATCATATGAACAAACGGATATATGTATTACAGAAGATAAAGCTTGTTGATTGATCCTTAAAGAGCTTATTTATGAGAAAAAAAAATGTTTAGTTCCCTTGTTTTGAGGAAATGATTATGGACTTTGAGCTCATCAACTAGCTCCTTAAAAACTTCAAGTTGACATGACTTGAGCTCGTTCACTAGTATAACATTATCAGCAGAGTCAAGCTAAAGGTTACCTCGTATAATAACTTTGGACTGATTAGCGGGCAGATTGATATGGGTTCGAACCGCGCAACTCTTGAAGAATAATAAGTAGCATGACATACTTGCATATAAATAGAAATAAAGATAACACAAATTAAATGACAAGCATGAGAGTCCACCAGCTGATATATCTTCTAGTGATCCATACAGCCTACAAGTTACTAAGCAGCTACCATTACTTTCTATAAATCAAAGAGAGTCAAATTGCATGATATATGAACTCAACAACATTGAAAATTGATTCCTAGATGAAAATAATACCAGTAATCACAAAAGCTGTTTATAACCATCAAAATTTGCCTAGAAGCTAAACAATTACTTAACAAACAATGATATCACATTCATCACGTTATAACTAAATAAAAACAAAATTGCTCACCAAATTTTCAAGCCTATTCATCAGTTTCAGTTCTCCTTCTTTTCTTCCTCTCGGGCGTCGCTGAATTACCAATCTCGCCCCCATCAGCCTCTGCATTCTTCCTCTTCTTCCTCTTTTTCTTCTTTTCTTCACTCTTTTCGCTCATGGTCTCATTACCTTCTTTTAAATCAACTTCAATATTGTCGTTCTCCCCACTCACCAAACTAGCCTCGGTCTTCTTCTTTTTCTTCTCTTTCTTTCTTGATTTACCTTCAACTTCAACAGGATCCTGTTCAATTTTCTTCTTCACCCCGCCATTTTCAAGAACCTTAGTCTCATCTTCTTCTAAGCTTCTATAACTTATATCAGATCTTGTTGAAATTTCTTCCTTTGACGAACCTTTCTTCAGCCTATGGTGCTTTTTAAAGTACACAAGCTCGTTAAACGCTGCAGAAGCGCGACGAAGGTAGGCAGTCACAGGTTGAGAAGCTCCATTGTCAGAGTTTACAAAATTAGACAAGATAGTGGCCGCTTTAGAGAGATTAACAGGCTTCGTAGATACAATTTTTCCAGTTACAGTCTTCATCTGTATCCAAACAACATTAACACCCACAAACTCAAACAAACTTTAAAACTCATAAACCATAACCAAACATATAAATTCCTTCAAATTCCAATTTCGTTCCCCTAATTCACTCCAATCAAACATATTAACTCTTTCGAGTTCTCTTTTACAAATCGTTATAACTTACAAGCTCCATAGTAACAGCAATACTATGAGACTTAGGCAAAAAAAGAAGCATCTAAGGAAAACTATGAGACCATTTGTTAGCAAATCAACTAAACAATTACAACATGATACGAAGAAACAATCAGTAACCTAATTTTCGAACCACATAAATACGATCCAACTATCTAGTTAACCCTAATTTAGCAAAGAAGACTCAAATAGATGAATAAAACTTAACGAAATGAGATAAGTGACAGACCTGAGACTGATGACGATGAAGAAAGGGTGAAATATATGGCAGAAGCGAAGGCGATTGAGATGAAGATGAAGATGAAGATGATTAGAGACTGCAGAGCTTTGAACGTTGGTTGCCCTCGTTCGCCGCTTTGCACAGTTGCTGTTTTGGGCGAGTGTTTAGTTTAGAAGATGAAATTGTTTGAACCCGATTGGTTAGCATATCAGCCCATTGGGTCCAGAACATAACCCAAATAAAAGAGAATTAGCATCAGTGAATATTGACCCATTCAGGAAGTTGGGCCTAAATTGATAGATTTGTATTGAACGGCAAAATTAAGACTTAAAAAAAGTGTTATTTAAACTCATTACCGGATGTGAGGAAAAATCATTTAGGTAGCGTTTGTATCAAGGAATAAGACGAAATTTAATGAACAATTAAAGATGAATGAAAAATAACATATTTGGTTGGCAAACAAAATGAAATAGATCATTACACAAGTAATCATATTCCCTCTAATTACACCAAATTCATTCAATTCATGATTCATCTCTCCTTTTTATTTTTTTATTACATTCCATTTAATCCCTAGTTACCACCACCAGCCACCGGCCGCCACCACCACCATCGGCTACCACCAACCACCAAGATCGAGAACCACCAGCCACATCACCACTGGCCACCACCACCATCAAAACCAGCCACCACTACCGGCTGCCACCACCGCCACCAAAAAACACCACTGGCCACCAGCCATCACCACCGTAACCACTTTTATATTTCATTCATTCGTCTTTTTATTCTTATCAAACAACACAAAGTAATGATTCATTCTATTCTTAAATGGTAATCAAACAGGACAATCGTGGACGGAAAACTTGCGTTGACCATGTTTCATAAGGGTAGCTGATGTGGGAAGTGATTGTTGGTCCTGCATATTTAAGAAATGAAAAGGAGATGTTGAGTATGGTTGTCTTTATATGGTTTCTCAGGGACATGAAATCAATCTTCTTGTGGGCATTGATGTCAGAAATGGAAAGTGGAAGCACACAGATCATCAATTGGTGTGGCTGTTTTTTTCAAAAACCCCATTCAGCAGTGTGTGCCCTTGGGTTCTTGCCAGATGAAGGCCATGGTGTTTATGTGACGAGGTAATGTCTTTTGGAATTTATATACAAATAGGTCAATTTGTATAAGTTTATATGCAAATGGGCCAATTTCAAGAGCACATACATATGGTTTATACGCTCTTCAATGGATTGTAGAAGTTAATGGGAAACCAACTCCTGATCTAGAAGCCTTCATTAATGTGACGAAGGTGAATCTTATCCCATCAATGTGTGTTTTTTCATTTTTCTTTTTAAATGGTGACTTATATCACATTTTATGTTGTAAACAGGTTATAGAAAATTGAGACTTTGTTCGTCTAAAAATAGTGCATCTAAGCGGGAAGCCACACGCGCTGACACTGAAACAGGACGACACTACTGGCCCACTTAGTACTGAGGTTTGATGCGGACACTACAAGGTGACAGCGTAAAAGGATTAAATCATTATGAGTTTGAAAGCTCTTTGAATACATGATGGATATATACGCAGAAATGATGAAGATTTTTGAGGGGACTTGCATCATAATTTTGTATTAGATTATGAGCTAATAAAAATCATACAATAACCAATATTTGTTCATGAAGTAATTTGTGTTCTGCCATCCATGTATAGGTTGAGATGCTGTAAACTCCACCATAATTTTACATCCCCATGCTTTATTTCTGCTGGACTTCAACAATCTTGTCTGAACATCAGAAAATCTGATATTCACTTGCATTTAAATTTGTTCATTAGTTAAAACAGATATTTGAAATTTGATCATATTAGAAACTGCGTATGTGAGGTGAGTCCAATCAATATATTGATATTTGCAGATTTGTTTGGTTTCATAAACTGAGCATGTTTACAAGAAACTCTACTAGTTGTGCCAAACATGTCATCTGGAGGACACTTTGAAACACAAGCAAAGACAGAATTTCACATTCTTTTGCAACTTTTAAAGGCAATGGTAACAAGATTAATGAAACTTCTGATAGGCATCTTGATAATCAGATAGTGTTAGCATCTTCAAATCAAATGGGGTTGAAGTACTAAAGGGCATTAGCCCAATGGTACAGAACTCCTATGCTGTTCCTTTCACGTAGTGAGGATTTAAGTCTTGTCTTGAATAAAATGTGATGATTTACTGAGCGTGTGAGTTCACTGTTTAAAAAAAGTGTTGAGTTTTTGAGGAGTCTCTAAAATGCCATCTTAATTGTTATCTAGCAAGAAGTCTTTGCTACTTTTATTCTTACAAACCTATGACAACAAATAAACATTACCTCTAAACTTCCATTTGATAATAAGGTTTGGAGGTGAGATGAAAGTAAACTCTACCCCCATCCCATTACATAAAGATGTTGCAGAGAGAACTCAATACAAATTAGCTTCTACATACTGTTATTTTTTTTTTTGTTTTAATACTTTATTTTACAACCATATGAAGTACTTTAATTTGTTTTTAATAAGGACAAAAGAGATGGTAAGTATAAATTATCATGTTTAATCACGTATCTGTCTTAATCTGTCAAGTTTTCTTGAAAGAGACCCGTCTTGGCTTAGAACACATATTAACAAATTCTCTTTTTTTTTCAATTTTAATCAACAATTTGCAATTCATTTTTGAAATTGGTCTTACTCTTTGAACAAAGTGAGCAAATGGAAGGAAGAAGTGCCTTAAATCTTACACCGACTGGTTAGCTTCCTTGATATTCAAAACAAATTAAACAACCTTTTTAGTTATATATATAAATATATAATCAACTTCTTTCACTTGGGTGTATATATGTGTGTTATCGTCATGTTATATAATATTTGGACATTTAATATTGTTGCTTTCCTTCCAAGATTATATATCTATGAAAAAATGCAACACGCCAAACAGGGTCTAGAGGTCCTACAAAACATATATGTTAGTTATCTTCAATGAAATGCGTAAAGTTATTACAAAACATAAAAAATATCGTTTCATGTGGAATATTCCCTTTATCGTCTGAAATCTTTGTGTTGATATAAGTATTATTTCATTTAAATGTCTCAAGTACAAGCCCGATGTCAAGTGAGGGCCAAGGGGAGCCCTCATTAAATTTTGACCAACAATTAAAAAAAACTTTTAAAATATTTAGAAACATGTTATGGATTCATGTAACCTTTTTTATTAGACTATCAAAATATTTCAATTTACTACACTTTAGTGCAATTACAATTATAGCAGTCATTTTAACCCACTTGTTTTTAATCTTCAGACATGAAAATTCTTAAAACCTTCTCTCATAATATGGAATAGATTGAATTTTATTTATTATTTCTCTTAAGCACGTGAAATTTATATTTTTATAAAAATGTTTATGGATTCATGTAACCTCTTTTACCATTTTTTAATTTTTATTTTCTTTAAAGCACGTGAAATTTCTATCTTTAGAGTCCTTTACATGCTACATCAAATTTTATTATTCATTTATGTATGGCAAGGTTCTTTTTCCTTTTCTTTTTTTTTACCAATTTTAGTTGAATTCATAATCAACTATTACGTGATATATTTTTTAACCTAATCATTTTTTGTGTCACCTCACCTTCCCCTTCTCGCTCGCTTCCTTTCTTAACCTAAACCCTCCATCGATGTTTTTGTCATCGAAGTCTGGATCTAAGGTTACGTCTTTTGTCTTCAAACCCTCCCATTTACTTTGTCTTTGAAGTCTAACTTTAGGTCAGGGTTTACATTGATGTTCTTCATAGTTCATATTTGACTGAAGTCTAACAATGCTCAATTATTTTATCTTCAAATCCTTCTTTGTCGAAGTATTTTAACTTATTTGTCTTTATAGAAAAAATCAACAACCTTCATCAAATGACAAGAAACCTTCCATGCAAAGGTCCTACTTTTCATCTCGGCCTAAAGAATGCTAGAGCAAACAACCAAAGGATTATGACGGGATTGACGATTGACGGCTATGAGATGCTTGACATGTGATGGAGTACGACGAGGACAACAACGGATGGTGGAGGACCAATTCTTTCGTGTTACTTTTTTCTTCTCCCATATCAATTTCATTATTATTTTTTTTTTATTTTAACATCATGCATGTTAACAATGAATAACAGATATGATCACAACATGTATTTAACATCAGAGCTAGCTCAACTTTTTTTTTTTTTTTTTGAGTCTAAAACGATTTTCAAGTAAGAGTCATTGTAATAAAAGCAGATATTTAACTTAGTTCCCAATAATAATAACCTATCATCATTATTCATTACTAAATTATTTAGGTGACAGTGACATGAAATGATATGCCACACGAGCTAACGGACAAATAAATAGCCGTGAAGTTTGCGTCGTTAAAGCGTGGAGTCAACCGTCAGTCAATGCCAAAAGTCGTCAAGTCTACTCGGTCCGTGAGGCACGAAAAGTGCCATCAACTCATTTTCCCGTCAAGTTACCAAATTTACCCTCAACAAAAATAATTATATGGTTTTAGTTTTTTAATTTTTCCAATTATTAAATTATAATAAAAGCTTGTACTTTCGGTTTATATTACTTGACCCGACTAGTAATATTTTCTTTGTGTGCGATTGTTTTATTTGATCCACACAATTGGTTTCTTAAAACCTCAATTTAATAAGTTTGTATATGTTATAATTTTGACCAACACTTACACTTCCTTACATGTGAAGAATTATAGTTTAGAAAAATTAGGAAAAGACCATACTACGAACCAACCACCTTAACGGTTCACAGGTTAGACTAGTTTAGAAACATGATTTATTTATTACAAAACAATATATTATCGGCATCGGTGTCGAAAGTAGAATTTCTTAGTTAGAGGATCATAAGGTTATTTTTTCTATTGATCGAGTTCAACTTATGTTTTTCTTGAAATCTCATTTTTTATAAATAAAAAATTCATCGAATTCTGACGACTAGGGGTTACGGAGCCTTGGTTCCGCCCCAGTCGTCACTTCTTTTAGCACATGCCAATAGATAATTGTCACCGGTGACTTATATTTTTAGTATGTAAAACATATATCAAAAGCAAGGATTGTTTTGTAATTTTCACTTGACCAAACATGGGGTCTTTTGTCCATTACCTTAGTAGTCACTCCATATATACCAACCACCAGGGTCCAATACTTTCAACAACCCCGGTTGCACTTATAACATTCTCTTAATATCCCTTCATCTACAGTTGATTATATTCTTGTAACATCTACCATGGCTAGACAACTAATCTTTATACAAAAGACGGTATTACCCTTCCCGAGCCTCACGTTTATCGCGGTTGTACTCGCGGTTATATCCGTGTTCTCGATCATTGGTTTTCTATGCGGTTCACACGGTGGTTTAAAAAGATCGGATACGTATAAGAGAGAAAAGAACACGGTGCACTTAGGTGACAAGAAGCCAAAGATGTCGAAATTAGGAAGTGGTTTGAGTAGTAAGGCGCTATTGATGGCCAAGATGATCTCATGGAGGAAAGTAGAGGATGGAGGATGTGATGATGATCATGAACATGATGATGATGAGGCGGTATGGAAGCGGACAATTATCATGGGAGAAAGATGTCGGCCTTTTGAGTTTTCGGGGAAGATTTCGTACGATGAAAATGGGAATTCTATCCCGGAAAGTCCTGGTAAACATGGGTCGTAACTTAGTTGCTACTGATGAACGTAAAGTTTGTTTTTTTAAAACCATGAATGTCTTGTCAAAATGTCATATATGGTTATAGACAATCTTGTATGAGTTTGTTTGTTTCATATGTGTTATATATTTTATTTGAGTCTTTTTTTCAAATATTATGATTTCTTTTAGTTTGATTGAACAAATGTGTTGGTTTTTCCTTGGTGTTAAAAGACCAACATATGTTGATATTACAAGTGTAACCATGGCAAAATTCAGCTTGGGTTAGAAAAGTTTTCAAAAGGATTGGGTTTTTTTTTTATATTTATATTGGTTTCAATTTATGGACTTGTACATTTTTAAGTTAGGGTTTGTTTTTATTAACATTTTCTTCGAATTTGGGTGTGCTATGACAATATTTTTTTTTTTGAGCAACAAAGGAAATTTATAGACAGATGATGATTAGAATAAACTAATCAAACATCTAGAATAAAAATACAATTATAAAAGTGGCTTTCATGTCCACTCAACCCTGGAAATTTGGAAATATTCAGTGTTACGACCAATATTTAGTCTAATGATGTTTAGTTTTTGGGTTAGTAAAATTCTAGCTTCTCGGGTTTGAAATGTCAAGAAACCCATATCCATGGGTAAATGCATTGGTAGGGTTTACATAACAGTTCTTATCGTGTTTAACAGGTTAAAGATGACACGAGTAACACAAGTATCAACTATCAAACATGAAAATGACTTGTTTAACTATCTATTTTATGCCTATAATTTTTTTTAATGTTTTTATGCACCAAGAATGAGAAATAATAAAGTCTAGCCTCCTAATTTCAATTATTTTAAAAAATGTAAACATTTACAAAATAATTTTTTTATTTAACAGGTTTAATCGTGTTATAAATAGATCAGTCATTACCAGCCCTAGACTATTGGATACACCCTCTGTAGTCAAGAACATATAGAAAAGTTTTTGTTTGTGTTTACAAGTGTATGTGTAGTCAAGAACATATAGAAAAGTTTTTGTTTGTGTTTACAAGTGTATGTAGGGATGTAATATATATGCATTAGGGAGAGTAGAGGTAGTATGAGGAGAGGAGTAGCTCAACCTATTTGCTAAGTATAATTTTAAGGGGCATTTACATATTTTCCCTTTTTAAAGTCATTAATTACATATTTATTCAAATCGAAAAATCAATTACATATTTCCCCTTGCTAAAACATATATATTACATATTTACCCGTTTAAAACTTCATTTCAAAACAACAATATATTTTCTTAAGTTTGAGTCTTCTATATAAATAAAAACAATAAAATTACATCTTGTTTAAAACTTCATTTCAAAATAACAATAACCGATAATCAAAGTTTATATATTTAGATACAAAACATACTGTTAAAAGTTTTATTATTATAATAATAGACTATCAATATGTAAAAATTTCTTTTTAAAAACAAGGTAAAATAATCGTTTAATAGGTTAATTTTAATGAAATGGATAAATATGTAATAAATATGTGTTAGGAAGGATAAATATTTAATTGATTTTTTCGATTGGGGAAATATATAATTTGTGATCTTACGAAGAAAAAATATGTAAAAACCCTAATTTTAACGTCTCAGAGTTTATGACTTTTAGTGGTTTGAATATGTGTAGGAAATATGTTTTTCTTATATAATTAAGGGTTAACTCTCACAATAGACATGTGTAGACTTCAAGTAGGATTAGAAGGTACGTTAGATGCTTGTTGTTAAAACGAAAAAGTGAAAATTTAATTTTAGTTGCTTTTTGTATAAATAAAATTAAGTGAGAGAAAACTCATTGGTCCACCCGATCATCTTCATTACTTTAGTACGTAACTCGAGACCACCCTTAAAAAGAAAACTCAGCCTAAGTGAAAGAAAACCTTCTCGCTCAACCTGAAACCCATTTTTAATCATAGATGAGACTTAAATCCAAGACTTCCATCTATTTTAATAAAGTCTTAAGACACCACATGTCAACTACTTATCCTAAGAATCATTGGTGTAACTTTATTTAATGGTTGGTTTTTTATCCTTTTCTTTTATTTTCAATTTTGGGGTACTTTTTTTACTCGGATGAGCAAAAAGAAAGGAGATGTGACTGATGTGAAAAGCTGACATTTTGATTATGTCGGAGGGAGAGGATACGGGGGAGAGTGGAAAACGGATATTTTTAAGGTGAGGTTTTAGTTTAGACTTTAGGCATATGGGAGGGATAACCCGAACATGTATCTACATGAACATGATCTCTAAAGCTTTTGTTGTACAATCGTAGATTTCCTCCGCACGGCGCAAATAGAAATTTTGTAAGCCTTGTGAGAGATGATACAACTTGCCTTTTAATAAAATTCATAGCAAAACGTAGAAATAATTAAGAATGTCACAACGAAATATTTAGAATTTTATAAAATATTATATACCCAAAGTTATAAAATAAAATCACATTTTTTACATAGCTTGGTTGTAAATAAAATTCATGTCAAAACGTGACAAAAGATAAAAAAAAAAGTCATAACTCATAATGCTATATTCACAATTTTATAAAACATTATATAACCAAAGTTCTAAAAGAGCAACCTTTGACCACACTCGGTTTAAAATAAAATTTATATTAAAACGTAGATCAAATTAAGTATATCACTGATATATTTAAAAGTTTTAAAGATATGTCTAAAACTAACATAAAAATAAAATTTAGAAAAAAGAAACCCGGCTACATCAATGTTTTGTACGTATTTATATAGTGACTATGTTAGTACCCGTGTATTACACGATTGATAAAAAAAACATATGTTATCCATAAGTGTCTAAAACAATTTTATACAAAAAATAATAATTTACTTTACACAAAGAAAAAAATGATATTGAAATCAAAAGTTTGAAGTTTATTTATGAAAAGATTATTAGTTCCTTTCAATTATTTTATTCACCTATTTTGGTAACATATTACGTAACTCATTCTTTCGTTTATTTTGCTAAGCATATTTTAAGATTTGTGCATGTTTCAATCTTGACCAACTTATATTCAAATTACTACCATAAATACTTTAACTTAATTTTAATTATACGCTTAAAAGGATTGTGATATATACTATGTTAATGAAAATTAGTAAACTGTTAAAAATAGTTGATAATCAATATTTAAACTAACTTTGTGTAACACCCCGAGTTTTCTAAAGAAAGTAAAGTTCTCGCCTAAAAGGAGGTTCTTGCGCGACTAGAGGTTCTCTCGCGAGAAGACCTGCGATAGAAAGGAGACTCTATAACAGGCCAAAGCACCCCCATTTCTCTTCCTACGCGCAAAAAGTTCAGCTGCTGAGTTTAGAGAAAGAGAAAGTGGTGCTTAAGGTATGTATTCGATGACATTCGATGTATTTATGCATTTATGAATGGTTTGTGATGATATTAGTGCATGATTATGTAGCTCCTAATCGAAAAGCTCTCGGTTTGATATTGTTTTTGTGTAAATATCGTAAGTTCTAGGCCCCTCTTTTTACATGTTTTCTATGATTTGGGGCTAATATGCATACCTTAATGAATGTTTTGATAAAGTATAACAATATAGATTGTTATAGTATGTGTTTGGGTGTTAAAATAGTTCAAGAATCGATAACTTGGGGATGAAGTTTCGAACAGCTGCATAGTTCTCGCGTGACAAGCTTAGCTCTCGCCTAAGATGGTTACCATGCATAGTTCTCGCGCGAAGAGTGAAACATGGGAGGCAAGCTATCGCTACCTGGATAGTTATCGCGTGAAGAGTTCTCGCGCGAGAGGTAGTGTTCGCATGGTGAGGTTCACGTACGAGCTTCAATTGTCGCATAGTAAGTTATCGCGCGAATGGTAGCTCTCGTATAGATGTAATTCCATAGTTTTACAGCTATGTGCTTGTATAGATGCCCTTGTATAGTGTGCGATAAAGAGATTATACATAAAGAATTTATAGCTAAATAAAGAAATAAAGATATACATATTACAGTTGAAGAATAAAGAAACATAATAAAGTTCACATGTGAAACGTTAAAGCACTTGAATAATAATTCAAGAATAGTTACCCGTTAAAGCACAGCTGTGAAAACGTTAAAGTATGCTAAAGAAATCTTGCAAGCATAGAGGTCTTGACGTATTTCAAGCCTTGTCACAGAAGTCTTGCATGTGTTGCAAGCCAGATAGGAGTGTTGCGTAATGGCAAGCAACAGAAGTCTTGCATGTGTTGCAAGCCAGACAGGAGTTTTGCGTAATGGCAAGCGACAGTAAAGTCTCGTGTTTTACACGAGCAATGGCTAAGGAGTTTTGTACGAAGTACAGGCTCATGATAATGTAAAGATAAAGTAATGATAAAGTAAAGATAAAGTAAAGTTAAAGTAACTGATAAAGAATCGATAAAGTGTTATGTCTGGTTATAGTATAAGAATGTATGTTTTCGATAAAGTTCGGTTATAGTAATTTGATAAAATAAACCTAGAGTTCACTCAGTATCACTGATTTTTGTATGTATATTAGATTGACAAATATGCTACAGGAATAAATTGTGAGCTTGGCATGGATTGAAAGCTACTTGGCATATGGTCAAGATTGGCATCCTGGCATGATAATAGATGGTTAAGTTATCATAGTTTGATGTAATTATTGAATTATGACAATGTTGTATTTCCGCTGCGCATGTTAACGAAAATTTGAGTTCAGAAACTTGTGTTTCTGATGTCCAAATCCAACGGTTAGGTTGTCTAGAAAAAGAGCCTTACACTTAAGTCATATTTATTCATGTAAATAAATTTGATAATAAGTAGTATTTACGATAACCAAATTAGTTGATTAGCTATTACAAACTTTAAATTTTATATATAAAAATGATGAATCAATTGGTGGAACATGAAACTTTTTCTATAAATTAAATGATATTCAATTGAGAGATTTATAGAAATGGGAATAATTGATAGATGTTTTTGTATTTATGACTTTAGGTGGGAAAAATAATTTTACATGCTTTATAATTTAGACACGTGTATAACTAAAATCTTTTTTTATTAGAGAGTCTAAATATAAATATAGATTTAAGCCGTGGGTCCGGCGCGAGGGAGCTAAATTTGGAGTCAAGCTTAATGGACTGAATATGCTTGAACCCAAACCAAGTGTCCGTTAAGCCCAATGTTATTTGTTATCTACTATCAATTGATTCATATTTTATGAGGACCAGTTGTGAAGGTGAAGTGAAGTTTGTTGGTAAAAGGTAGACGAGTAATTAAAATGTCATCAAACACATTTATCCAATGGTATATTAGTGTACAAGTAAATTAGATATGTGTAAGAGTTATTTTAAACAATTAAAATGTATAACTACTCAATTATATTATATATACAATTAGTAAAAAGCTTTGGATTTTAATATCTTCAAAGCGGAAATAAGATAATCACAGCATATGCGATTTAATAATCTTTTTTATCACACAAGAATAAGGCTTAAGGTGTTAAATAGACCGATGGATGGACTATGTCAAATCTATACAAAATAAATAAGTGAGGACGCCACTTGTTATAATTATGTGAGTCAATTTTACTTTTCATGTCACTTGTTCCCTAAATAAGTTTGTGAAGGTCTGTGTGGAAATCAGACGTCGTCAAAGACCCACAAACGAATTTACGACCGATATTATCGAAGAATCAATGATAGACAATTCACCAACAGAAAACCGAAAACTCTTTCATTAGTATAATGTTTGATATTTGTAGAATAATGTCTTACAAGAAAACAATGGTGATGTAAAGGGGTTATCAATCACAATAGATGAAGATTCAAGCAAAACTCTGGTAAACTGACTAAACAAAAGTGTATCAAAGATTGATTGAATGAATGAGTAGTTCAACGTTTTTATACATAACACCCATTAGAACCTCGCCACTCTCAAACCCCCACACACACCCCCACCCCCAGATAGTTTTTTTATATGAACATATTTTGTATTTTATTACTACTTTAATTAAATGAAAATTATTTAATGTATACTTTTTAATATATACAAATCATTTGTATAATATATAATAAACTAATATATAACGTATTGGAAGAAAATTGGTAAAGGGATTTGCTGTAACATTAGGCAAAGATGAGGTTAATTTATTGAAAGAAAGCTTATCGAAGGCCAGTTAATTGAGTAATTCAAAGTTCTTTTACACCAACGCCCGTTAAAACCGTCACCACCCTCAAAAACCATCTCCCGCTAGATGTTTGTCATTATACCAACATATTTTGTAATTTATTACAGACTTCAATTAGATGAATAATATTTTAACTTATACAAATCTCCGCCTACTAGGACTGCTAATCCCTCTACATCACCACCAATCGGTTTCTTGTCCGGTCCAACCTTAAACCGGTACACACAGGGTACAATGATCAATTTGAAATTACTAGAACAAGGAAGCTGTTTCCATAATAAGTAAAAGTTAAAGATCCCAATTAGACAACTCATGCAATATGGTCCGCCTAACTACTATCAGGATATAAATATTAGACAAAATCCCAATGAGACAACTCATGCACCTTACACAACTATTCTCACAAAAAGCTAGTTCTATGAAACAAAAAGCATGATATTAATATCGACAAAATATCAATCATTGTGCATAGATTCCTTTTCTGTATTTTCTTACATGCAAATTAAAGAATGATGATGATGACGAAATATAGAAATATAATTTCACCAAAATTTTGAAAGTGCTTGTAGCTAGTTTTAAATCTCAAATTCTTATGTACTCAAATTGCTTTTAAAAGCAAAAAGACAGAAGATAGTAAAGAAATAAACTTTTTAATCAACTTTTGAAAAGAGAAATAGAATATTGTTACCTTTAACCTTTTGCACATAAAAGTTACCCCTAACTAAAGTGTAATATTATAGGATTCTTTGTATGTGGTGTAACATATTAGATTTTGTGCGTGTATCCCTTCCCTACGTAAAATAAATTGCTACCAATTATTGTATGTCTTCATGATTCAGAATTCTATTATGAATAGGAAATTACAAGTTTTTTATTATGAATTTGAAACTATAAGTTCAAAACAGATTTTTATTCTTTATTGTTGGAGAAATATTCTAAAAAAAAACAAGTCAAGATTTTAAGTAGGAAACTCAAAAGGAAAGAATTAACCGATTATAGATGGTTCACGAGGTTGTTTACGTAATATTGGCTATGAAATAAACAAGTAATAAGAGAGAGAGAGAGAGAGAGAGAGAGAGAGAGATTTCTAGAGAGAAAGAGATGAAGGAATTTATTTTTCATTGCATACCATCTATCATTACAACGATTATAATGACCACATTGACGCTCTAACTATTTAACACATAGTATTACGTAATATTGGGTTTTTCTTAGAACGACTTTTAATCTATTCTACTAATTATCACTTGAAGAATTTAAAGTCGATCTTGACCTAAATTTAGCATCTAAACAATACATTTTTTCACTTAAAGTGTAGTTTAGGACACTTAATATTAGTTATCAAAATAGATTCTTTATTGCATGGTGGTGTACAAGTATGTGAGGAGGTCCATAAGACCTAGCTTACAATATGATTGTTGCTACACATAAAATCTTATTATCTTAATTTTCACTGGTAATCTTAGTGTCATACATATCAGTATATTGGTGTTTTAAGTGTCATCATGCACAATCGAGCCAAAATAATACTATGATTTCATGCATTAAGGAAACTTTAAGGTTTTAATAGACCATGGGGGTTTCAGGGGGCACCCTCCTATAGCGTGGTTTGAAGCAGCAGTACCATAATAAGGTGCACAGGGTGATGCCTCTGGTGGGCAGGGGCGGACCTAGGTGTGTGGGTGGGGGGCAATCACCTCAATTTTATTTTAGTGTTATATATATGTGAAAATCTCGAACGTCTCCCCTAAAATTATACAATCGCCTCACTTTTGCCCCCCATAAAAAAATTTTATGGGTTCGCCACTGCTGGTGGGGTTTAAAGACAGAAAAACTTATCATTAGTGGGAAATTGATGCTCAACAACAACTAATAAGTGACAACTTAGATTAGTTGCAATTGGGAAAGCAGTGGCAACTTGACCTCGTAGCAACTGAAGGACCATTGACTGATTAGTGGCAACTGATATCACGAGAAACTATTATGAGTAGCAAGTGAACAAGTGCTAGCAATTGAACCATAATTAGCGCGAGTCGCTACTGATGAGTTTTTGTTGATGTAACTATCATCTATTGATGGTTATAACAATTATTAGTTGTTCTCTTTCATTAAAAGTTACAATGTTTCAATCCAGTCATTATGATAACTTTTTCTCTAGCTATATAAAGAGATTCATTTAGTGTATTTCATATATGATTTTTTTAGAAAATTTAATCTCATTCTCGATAAACTTGCTTTCTTATCATGATATATTATTATATATATACACAAGAAATATTTTAATTTGAAAGTGTTAATCAAATAGAGTTAAAAATAATTATATAAAAAGTTAGTTACTTCTTTTTATTTTCAAGATGCATAATATATGTCTCGTAATTAATATCACAAGCAAAAGATCGATTTCAACAACGAGAGTTAAAAGTAAGTTATGGTGCACAATGTTACATGATAGAACAAGCGTTAGGGTTATCGTCGCTAAAGAGGTGAGTGATATGTTCATCGGTGGTGTTATGGGCGGCAACCGCCTGAACAACGTTCTTAACATGGCCCGCAGGAGCCCTCTTGTCGTAGGCTTGAGTCACGTAGGATAAGTCACCAAATTGTAAGGTATGTATGGCCAGAACTCTGCCCTTTTTCCTGTGCTCTTCACATTCTTTAACACCTTGTTTGGATCCACATTTCCACTAACTGTTACTCGGCTTTGCTTTCTGTTAACCTCCACACTCTTAACACCTTTTTAAGATTCAACAAAAATAATAATTTTAATGCACACGAAATGTATACATGTACATATGCATATACATGAGGTTGAACCGGTCCTGTCAACATATTATCGTGTTGGAATTATTAAAGCATTATAATGAAAAGAAAATTAGATTTTGATAATACAAACTTTAACTTTTTCAACGAAAATAGTCATCCAAGATATTTATGTACAAACGGTTTGAGTCTAAATTTTTTTGAAAACTTTTCAAGTGTCTTGCTACTAGATTATCTTGTGATGGTTAATACAGTCTTTTACTGATTGACTGATAATAATGCTTATGACAATTTAACCAATAACACATCTAACTTGAACTTTCGTTGCCAAGGGTAATTAATCTACTGACATAAGCATCATAAATTTACACTTCTCACTCACAATGATGATTATCTTCGAAAATGAAACAAACATCTTTTTCCTTGTAGTGTAACTCTATGATTATGGGAGTGAGTTTACCCTTGACTATACAAGCGAAATTTACAGTGTTATTGATCAAATTACATGTATCTATTATTATCAATGAATACGTCATTTTGGATGATCAACATCAAAATTTGCCAACAGAAAAAATGATTACAGAGGATTGTGTAGATACCTTTCATGGATTTAACCGAATTCTTGACCCTTCTTTCACATCCATCACAATCCATTTTGACTTTTATTTCAACTGTCTGGGAAACAAACCCACAATCAATTTTTGTTATACATACACATTTATATATACAAACACAGGTAGAGAGACGGAGGAGAGATATGAGTATACATGCCTGCATTGGTTTTCTTCTGCTTCTGCTTCTGCTTCTTGTGCTTGTGGCACTAAAGAAGTTAGAAAGATAGTCAAGTGCTCCCATTTTCTTAGGTAATTTGAGAGAGAAAGATATAGTCTAGATGGTATGGTATGTAATCATCACTAGTTTAATATTTATATAAAAGGGCCATTGAGGACTTGGGGTACAATATGGACACCAAGCATATAAAGATGTGGTAATTAGCTTGTTTACTCAGGAAAAAGAAAACAAACATTTTTTCCTTAAGAATAATATTTGTGAGATACATAGAAGTTAAATTTTAGTATTATTATTTTGTAATGGTTTGTAACTAAAAAAGTTAAAACTTATATATTATTTAAATTCATGCATTTATTTTTAGAGAAAGCTTATTCATTTAGCTCTATTTGATGTAAATATTTAACACAAATTTTGTAATCTATATATTTTGATAAAAAAGTTTATTAATAAAACTGTGTCATTATACATTATAAGTAAAAAACATTTATTTCTGATTTGGAAAATTTTTCAACATGAAAATGAACATTATAAAAATATATAATTTGGTTGTGAGATACTATAACCTTATAGGCAATTTGTACACTTGAAGAAAATTATGTTTTATGATATAATTTAGTATATTAATAAGTTTATAAACTTTTAAGATTCAACTTTTTTTAAATAGTCATATTTGAAAATATTTTCATCGTATCATTTATCTTAATCTATCTAAAAAATGAGTCTATTCAAATGTAGAGGTGTTAGTAAGCTAAATTTAAAATTGCTATTCTATAAGCACATATAGATCTAGAAGGAGTTTATGCCATTAAGTTTGTGAACTTGTTCTTTTACCTAAAGTTATGATTTTGTAATGGATACTCTAATTAAAATTCTAGATCACTACTACTTATGATTTATGAGTGGACGTGTTATAGAATTGTTGTGGTGTATTTTTAAAATGATGACTCACACAATATATACTTTTGATCTAAACTACACCGACTTCTATTATTTTATGTCTCTAGTTTTTTTTTAAAGTGTTTCGACTGTTTCTAGTAGGTTACCAACATAAATGTCTATTGAATGCAGTATTTTTATCTTAAATGACAGGTTAGTGGTTAGTAAGTTAGTAATATCAAGTTAGTAATTATTTGATCATGCTAGATGTTGAACCCATGACCTCTAAAAACAGCAAAGCTTCTCATCTCCTCGTTAAACTATTAGACAAAGAGATCATTGCCTACTGAATGTAATATTTGATGGAACAATATGAGAATTTGAAAGTAATTAATAAGGGGATTGACATGATATAAATTAATGAAACTAGATTAAATGTGGTGAGTGTGACGTGTGTGTTTTTTATTTGTCAAATATGTTTGTAAAATACGAGGATAAGAATATCCATAATCATATATGAACCATAGATATATAAATCTCGAGTATGTAGAATATCCATTATAAATTTAATTTCAAGTTAAACAAAGATTCAACTCGTTTTATTAAAAAGAAAAAGGAGAAATAAAAAGTTAAACTAATTTAACGGTTCTCTAACTATGAAGAACCTTAAAAATTCATATTTTACTTTTAGATGACATTTTTCAAAAATACATTATAAAACTACTTACTATTAGGTTTAAATCTAGGTTTACTTCAAAAAGCTTTTTACCTCTTACAATAAATTCACGAGTTATGATAAAATATGTAGGTACGCAAAAGATTTTGAGTTAAATGAATGAAATCTAAATAAAGATATCGTTGAGCATTTAAAAATGGATTTTCTTTACGTTTTTTATTCAAGAAAGTATTTGTTTGTTGCTTTGATTTCCAGTCATTGGATGTGGGTTTTCCCTATTTCAGTTCCAATTATTAAGCATCCACAATAATTAGTGACCCTTTTGATTTGTAGATTCTATTCTATCCATCTTTCTTTAAGTCACAACACCTTTTCTTTTCAAAAATTTCTTACTTCTAATTAAACTACTACCAATAATTGAGCGAAGGTCAGTGAGAAAGAAACAGTCAACACTTCGATATTCCTATGCAACGTTTGAATTTCTTTTCATATTGTAAACCGCTTTTGTCATATTCGATTCTAGCCGATTTAACTTCTTGAGTCGTCTTGTTATTATTTATATAATATTTTCTAAGATACGTGTGTCAGGGACATGGTTAATTGGTTATCAATGGCAACGAGCAAGTGTTGAACAAGATAACTAACAACCGGTATTACAAAATTTAGAGATCACAAAACTATTTCGGGTTATGATAGGTAAACCTTTACTACCGGTTAAAATGGGTCACGTTGGAGTTATTAACAAAAGCCAGAAGTAAAAGTTATAGAAGCTAAATATAATTATAAAGTTTTTACGATAATAATATAATTTATTTTTTAATAATACGATTTGGCACGTATTTGACATTTAAAATGGTTTGAACAACTTTTGAATCATTTAACGTGTTTTATTCAAATAATTAATTATACCAAACATGCACGATATATGTATTTAGTTATTAACCAAGCCACATGCAAAAGTTATAGAAGCTGCCTAACAAAGATGCCGGTATGCCATGGAGATATGATAATATTCTTTTCTTTGCATCAAAGTTTCTTTGTGTGGTGCTAACTTCAGTTACTAATGACCGCAATTATACCGTATAAACATATTGGTTGGCGGCTTAGAGAAAGAACTGCTCGAATGTTTTGTTGCTGACTAAAAAGCATACGTGGTGCTTGACAGTTGCAGAGCTTGAAAAATTATAGGAATAAGGGGGTGAAAGTCTCGAGACTTAAATAAGGAGGCGGACTCAATACATATAAATTTTATAACAAAATATGTAAATAAAAAATTCTTAAATTGTTTAGACTAAATTTTTTTCTTCAACTTCACTTTGTCTTCATTTACTCCAGTTCAAAGTTTAGTGTAGCCATAGAACAATGGCATTTTCTTAGCCAAAGATAGATAAGAAAATGAAAACTTTTATCAAAGCTCGCATTTCGTGATTGTAACAAATGTTTATCCGATGCAAATCATTTATCCTACGCACGCCACCACCAAAACGAGGCATGAGAGCCGGGCCAACTACTACTTATAAACCTTCTTTTCGGTTGGGACTTTCTCACGCGTCAAAGACTTCATTTCCCGAAAGTAACAAACTGAAGCCATGCAATTTCCTAAATCCTAATGGCTCTCTTCCTATTGCTTCTCTTGCCTATAGAGGTTAGTCCACCATGTGTCTGTCTTACAGTTTTTTGATCCAAACTTTCGGTCATTGATGGCCTCGAAGAAAAAAGGCTAGCATCATTTCTCCACTGGGGAGATAGTCAGATACCACTTTGAAATGAAAGATCAACTCTTCGAAGGACGTAAACTTCCACTTCTTAGCGAAAAAACTGGGTTGGGGGTAAACTTCGCCCATGATGCTTGACTTAGCTCTCTTTCTGTAGAAAATTGTTTTTTACGGCTTGAACTCCTAACTTTAAAGTCACAAATTAAAAGCCTCTACTGCTAATGAAGTATGTCAAACTTATTAACTACAAACTTGAAATGAACCTTTTAAAGATTCATAGCTCTTAATAGTAACATCTTAATGATTACTTAATAACTATTCAGACTTAAGTTTATCTACTAAGTACTAACCATTAGAAAAGAGACTTTGAATTGAAAAAAAAAAATTATTAATAATTATCAAGAGGCTACCAAACAACCTCTTAATTAAAGTTATATTTTGTTAATTATTGCTTGGTAGGAGTTGGGTAATCTGATATGAAATCAACCTTGTATAATGAGTACATGAAGATTAATTTAATTATTATAAGTCTTGAAGCCGCAAGAAATATGATTGTGGGGGGACTAGTTAAAAGTGAAAAGCTGAGAGATTCGATTGACAGAACCTATCTTTTAAACAGGGTTTTGTTTGCTTATGTGATGCCTGTAGGAAACTGCTGATAATGGAGAAAGTGTTGATGTTTATGATCATGGACACACACACCCATGAGTTTATATTGACATGTGGCTCCATAAGAGGACCATTACATCACCTAGCTTCCAGCCCCAGCCCTCTCTACCATTGCAAGTTCACAGCGGTGGGTGATGTTGACCAGTTGAGGCCCGTTCTAAGTTAGTAAGTTTTATTAGAGTGGCTCGCATAACCCGTTTTATAATTAAAAAGACACACATTAACCCGTCATAGAAACTAAAGTTACTGAATGGGTCATAATTACAATAGATAAATTAGGAATAGTGAAACCAGAAAAATACAATAGACAAAGTGGGCTACCTTTGTGTCATCTAGAAACACTCACCTGTAGCACATGACTATTGGGTAAAGAAAGATTATTTTTTTTTGCAAAATTATATTCAGATAACTCCCAGTATTTGCAACACTTGTATATGATCCTTCATGTTTCAAATATATAAACCAAAATGGCTATTACATACACTTTCTAATCCAAGAAAACCAAAAAAATGGATTTTGAAACTCTTTTAAGATCTCACTCCAACTAAATCTGAGGAGTTCCATATACAAACCTCCAAATTCAGCTCCCCACATGAATTTAGATACCCAAAAGGAACCAAAAGAAAATCCGAAGGAGGAATCCCATCAACCCGACCCGGTAAAGTCTGTGTATAAGACTTCAGTCTTAACGAGCTGTTTCCTCTTTCGGAAACTAGACAGTACAAAAAGCGTTCATTAGAAGAGCTTGGCCCGATACAAGTAACCATAACAGTGTGGCCTATGTTCTCAGTCCTTTATTGAGTACAAAAAGAAGTCCGTCTTCTTCTGCTTGAAGTACAAGAAAAGTTTCATCCATGCCTAATGATACGGGTAATGGGCAATTATACTGAAAACGGTGTCCTGAGTCCCAGTGTTCTGTTGTGAAGTGATCAGATAAGTGCTCAAAAAGACCCGTGAAATTACAGCTTGGAAGAGGGCATGTACATTGACTTTGAGTTTGACCATATGTTATTAAATCATTATGATCGTTCATGTTTGAGAAATCCATAGGGTTATTGTACCCGTAGCCTTCGATCTTGGATGAAAGGGCATTTTCGTCTTTGTAAGTAAGAGCCTCGTTCCCCTGCATCAATGACAGATTACACACTCAAGAACATTATAAGCTCAACTCCTTTTTGACATTTTAATACTCTCTGAAATAAGAAATAACAAAAAATAGTGATATAACTTTACCAGGTTTTCTTCATGTAGAGGCAGAATAGTGCGATTAGCTCTACGAGCCACCTCTCTCAATGGGAGCACACCAACATTAGCCTTCTCAACTAACAGACTCAACCCTAGACCTCTCTCATTGCAAACAACCTGCAGAATGACATAAACTAATAATCTCCCAATGAATGATTCTATAATCTTAACTAGATACGTCAAATTTCATCATTTACCTAGATATGGTTAATTTGGATTATATTTTATACCTAACACGTCAAACGGGGACACTAAAGACGTAGTTAAAGATGAAATGATTCATATAGTTCAAATGGGGACAAAACTCCAACAGTAGAGTTAAATGTTAACAACTTCCTAAATGTCTTTTTTTTAAAATACATCAATATCTTAATAATATAGTATTTAATCATTTCTAATACATTAATATATATAAAGTTTAATGGAAAAAGGATGAAATAATGATGGCAGGCAACCCAACCGAACAAATTACTTGTTCTAACATGAATCGGTTTCAACCTGTTAGCCAACCCACTGTGCACCCCATTTAGCCAAGTTAATTACATTAACGTACAACTTACCTCCCCAGACCCATAGCCACCCAACTCTTTCTCTTGTTTCTCTCTCTCAGAAATATGTTCTTCTGTCCATGAAGATAAGCAAGGAACAACAACAGGTGCAAGTTCACAAGGTCCACCAATAGCAACACTCTCATAGTAAAACAGCTGTCAATGTAATAGTAATCCAAGAATGAATCTTAGATCATCATAAAAGACATAAAACAATACAGAACAGAAAACACCATTCACCTGAAGAAGAAAAAGTAGACAACCACCCACTGCGCGTTGTTTTCCTGGCGAAAACAGATACCTCCCTAACTAACTTATCAAGCAAGAATTTGCCCAATTATACTCGTGAATGCAATCCATATCTGTCAAAAAATGGAGAAATGAAGGACTAACATCTAGCCTTGCTGTAGGGCACAAAGAGTGCCCAACACATAAAGAAGAAATGCTCTTTTAAAATCATCTCCTGCTCCGGTTCTCCCAGTTTCTCCTCCAAAACCTCACGGAAATTCCCCGATTTGAGGCATTATATTTTAAACGTAGATCTGCTACTAAATCATCAGGCCCAGAATTCACAACCCTCTCTCCCACTAGCTGGCAATCCCATTACAAGTTCAACATCACGAGGAGATAAAGAATCCTTTTACCACAAATCTCTAAACTTCGCTCAATCGTATAAATCTTTCCAATAACCAAAGACACAAACTACGGCGTAGGGTTCTACATTTAAGATCAAGTAGGCTACCAAACCCAATGGATTTTACTGCTTCCTTTTGGTCAGGAGAAACCGTTTCATCACATTCACTAAGCGACCTGGTGAGCACCTTGTGACTAGGTTGACCTACATATTCATAAAGCTTATAAGAAAAATGAGTTCCAAGCATTAGCTGATAGACATTATAGATTATAGAAGAATGTATTATCAACAACGTGTTTTCTTGGTTTAGGTTCACGGGCTGGAGTGGAACTTAAGTAATCATCCCACACTTCCCGAGCACGTTTTAGTGTATTTTTCTTTCTCTTGAACGGTCATCACCTTCCAAGCATCTGATGCAGCTTTTGTTGCCTATAATGTGAAAATCTAAACTTTTTTACAAGATGTTTCTGGATATAAATCAAGTACGTCATGATTGAAATAGGACCAGAATGCTTACAACTTTCAGACCAGAGGATTCAGGATGAGAAGCACTGTACTCCTTAATGAACTCGCGGCTAGAATATTATTTATATATGTCAATAACTTGGATAGAAGAGAAAGATAACTGGCAGATAATAGCTTTTCTCATACCTAAAATGCACCCAAGAGCAAGAAGGACGGGTGTACCACCTTGTTTCTTCTTCTTTTTCTCCTACCCCTTCAAACTCATTACTTGTTGCTTCTTTTCTCTTGCTTGCCGTTGAATCATCATCACTATTCACCTAAATAGATTCAAATACCATCAGATTGTTAGATTACTTTACAACAATAAGCAATATATAGACTTGGTAAAAATGTAGAATCACAGTGTCCTACTGTGACAAAACTGCATTTAACAATTTCTGAATTTCTTTTGAGCTATACTATTCATTCCAGAATAAAAATACCAGACATATACATGCCTCTTCTTTCCCCTAAATCCTGCTACAGCTGGTCAAGGCATTTAACAACGACAGGATGTTTTCTCCCATCATACATTTTCAAGCAGCTAATGAGAAGTAAGTTTTCTTGAACCAAATTTAGTCCATCGTAATTCAGACTCACTAATACCAATTTAGCCATAGATAGTCACATTAATCATTAGTTATATCCATTTAACGTTTTACCTACTATGTACCATACAGGCATTATACAGTAACTATGCATTCACTATCAGAACAAAATGATCCATCACAAACTACAAATAACCAAACAACACACACCAAATTCAACTTTAAAACAGCTCCGATTACACATTATCCAACAACCAAACGCACAAACCATACCACCATCATAATTCGATCAAAAAACTTCACACTCTACAGAAACCACCAACACTAATGTATTCACCACAGGTAAACCAACACTGCAAACAGAAAACAATACCAGTGGGGAGATGTCAGTTCTGTCGAAATCAGGAGAGCTATCAGCAGCATGCGTGTGTAGGAGTAAAAGCTAAACGTTAGGGTTGTGAAAAAGGGGCAACTTCAAATCATTATTGTGCTTCTAGGGCTAGGGATCGTGATCGAATTGTATAGCTGATGGATAGTGATTATGCCGGTGATCGTGTGGATGAGGGTAGGGGCGAAAGTAGGTGCATTTGGTTCCGACGATGGTACCGTGTGAAGACTGAAGAGGTTTAGCTTCCGATTGGTTCATTTGCAACGGCCACCGTCCTTGTAACTAGTGTAAATTTTATCTTTGTAGTTCTGATATTTCTTACCTTTCTTTTTTTCTTTTCTCATTATTTACCATGACAAAAGAAAAGAGAGAGTAATATTTATGAAGTAGATTAGTATAACTTTTGATTATCAATAGATGAGATTTTAGGAGTACATTTGTAGTTGTATTTGAGATCTTAGCATGTGTTATCTTATAACTTATAACTGTTTGGAGTTGTTTTGACGGTATAAACTTTATTAAGGTAATATGATCTTTACGAAAATTAGGAGTGTACGTCAAATTATATACTTTTGTTGCAATGAATGATGAGTGCCACTCAAAATTTGACTATTTAAATAATCTTTAGAGTAAAATGTAATTCTGTCTCTAACTTTTTGTTAAGTTTGTTATTTTAATTCAAAAACTTTTATTTTATCATTTTAATCACTGTAGTTTATCAAATATTATCAAAAACCTCCGCTAAAATGAGAGTATTTTTAGTATTTTTCAACACATTAATTATCCAATTAAAAATAAATTAATCATTATTAATATTTAATAAAACTAAAAAACACATAAAGCGATTAACGAGACTGTACACTTCGATTTAAAAGCTTCGATTAACCTTAATCCATTGAATATACCCTTTTAAAATTTGTAAAATTATACTAATACATATGCATTGAGAACTTGTGTTTAAAAACTATGTAATTTTATATATTTAAAAAGAAATATACATTCATTAATTTTAGAAAACGTTATGTTAAATAACTTCTAAAAAATGATCTGTAGGAACCTCTGAAGTTAAAAGGCTGATGCAACCAAATGATACTAAAACAACCAAGTCTTCCAACATGCACTTTGGAACAAAGAAGAACAAGCTTCGGAAGTTTTACACACTCAAGAGAAACGCTAAGTGTAAAATCTTGCGAAGTCAAAGTTCAGAAGAAACTGCTGCGGAAGCTTTACACTTAACTTAGAAAATACTCTAAGTGTAAAGTCTTCTAAAGCCAAAGACTCAACTCTTCCGAAGGTAAAAGATGAAGTCTTCCGAAGCTCTCAAGACAAAGTCTTCCGAAGCTGTTTAAAAACAAGACTGATTTTCTTCTGAAGAGAGAGAAAATATACATTTTCCATCAACTTTATCATAAAGTAACTTTCTGTCCACTGCATGCTCTGGTGGTTCACCAACTATCATCATTTGGTGAAACTTCCATGTTTTATGATAAAGCAGATAAGGTCTTTGTCTGTAAGTTTCTGTTTTTGTTCCTTTGGCTTTTTGTAATAGGAAAGTCAGTGACCTATCGCATGTCATAGTCACTAGTCAAAAGGCAATCTGCCTTTTGACTTTAGGTGATCTTGTTGTCTAGATTAGTCACTTCCAACTGTCTTTTTGCATATTGACGGTTGTAGGATGTAGTATAGTAGTCTCGGTTCTTGTATTCAAATATACTTGTACAACACTTGTAATAGAAGTAGAGAAGCAATATACAACTTCCTTGAAAACTTTATCTTGTGTTCTTGTTCTTGTTTTACTTGTGTGTTTGTCTGTATCTTCAGTGAAAGTTCACAGTTCCCTATTTGAGTTGTTAAATGAACTTAAGATCTTCCTAAGTGTGTTAACTAAGTGCAAGCTTAAGTACCCTTTAACGGTCCTGCATTTGGTATCAGAGCATTCCAGACTCTTGATTGTAAGATCTCACCATCTTCAAATCCTCTTAGTTACACACATCACTTAACTCTTCAAATGGCAGCTATCTCCAAAGTTGATATGGAAACTAGAACTATGACAAAGTCCCCACTGATCACTCCTGAGGATTTTGACACTTGGTGCCAAAGAATGGAAGGCTTTATCAAGTCTCAAGATTCCAGGATGTAGGAGTCTGTTGTCAATAGACCTCATGTACCATGCACCTCTTCAGTTTGCTGGTGGTGGCATGATACCAAAAGAGAGGGCTGACATTTCTGATGAAGACTGGAAAAGAATTGACATTGATCAGAAAGCCATGACAGCCCTCCAAACTGCTCTTCCAATCTCCATCTACAGAGGTTTCAAGAAGTGCAAGACCGCTAAACAGCTATGGGATGCACTGAAACTGATGTTTGAGGGTTTCAAATGAAGCCAAGGAGAACAAGAAGGATCTCCTAAAGCAGCAGTTTGAAAACTTCACCTTCAAGACAGGTGAGACCATGACTCAACAATACTTCAGGTATGTTGAGATTGTGGATACTCTGGCTGATGTTGGGGTAACTATTGAGAATAGGGATATGTTAGGAGTTCATGTCCTCTCTTCCAAGACAATGGACACACTACTGTGTGGTCATTAAGAGGACTGAAAACCTCAAGACCCTTACTCTCACTGAGTTGTATGGGTACTCAGTGGATACCAGATGGAGATGAATATGCAAAATTCATCTGGTAACTCTAACACTCACCAGAGTTCAGCCCTTCATGTGGTGAAAGGGATAGCAGAGAACCACAGCATCATCTCATCTGCTACCCTAAAACCTCACAAAACTTCCCAGCGACACCCAGAGAGAGCTACATCCAAGGAAGTCCCTTCCAAGAGACAAGTTCTTCTCAAGCTTTTGTCTCTACTGATGAAAGTTCATGCAACTTTCTTTTCACTCTTGAAGACCTGGACTGTATCCATCAGATGATCTGGAGTACATGGAAATAATCCAGGAGATGGCTCTTCTCACTCACAAAGCCCATAAGTTCTACAAGAGGACTGGGAGAAGGTTTCCTAGCAATCTGCCAGTGGCAAGTTTGGGCTGGACAAGAGCAAAGTCAAGTGTTACAACTGTAACCAGATGGGACACTTTGCTAGGGAATGCAAGGCACCTAAGTCAAATGGTGGCCAAGCCTCATCCAGGCCAAACTACACTGAGGAGGGCACCAGAATGAGAAGCCAAGACAGCAAGCTGCAGTTGCTGGAAGAAGGAGGCTTTGACTGGAGATTCAAGTTGAAGATGCATCTCCAAACCAAGCACTCATGGCTGATCATGATGAAGCCAAGGTACTTGAATATCTTTGCTCTCCTGAATGTATTGCTAAAGTAAATAGATACAGGTCCTACAACTTGGAAATAAGATCTAATATTGAGTCTATAAATATTTTAAAAGCTGATTTTAAAAGAGCTGAAAATGACTATAAACTTAAGATAGAAGATCTAGAGAAAACAGTTTCAACTCTTAAACATGAGCAGACAAACTACAGGACTCAAATTAAGGATCTCATTACCAAGTTGACTGAATGCCAGGCTGAGCTTGTGATCAGCAAAGCCAGGGCAGGAAAAATATGTTCTTGAAGAAAAGAACTTCAAGAACATGATATCCATCTCTCTGCATGCAAAAGTGTGTTATCAGAATAAGCAGGGACTGGATCTAGTGAGATAGCTCCTCCATACACTCTACTATCAGTCAGATCTCCTAGTGTGGAATGGTCAAGATGAGCCACCATCCATAGACCCCAGTGATGAAGAGGATGAAGAGGAGAAGGTGAGGGATGACTCTGAGATGAGTGAAGAGAGTCAATCCAAAAAGGGTCACCAAGCTCCTAAGGAGGAAAAAAAGCTGGTTTGAGCAAAACCAAGGAAACGAACTTGATCAGAAAAGCTCAAGAGATCAAGACCACCTTTGATCCCAAATAGAAATAAGTATTTATCTCTGAAGGGTTCAAGGTGATGAGCACGAAGACCTGTCAAGAATTCTAGTACCAAGAGTTCTACTTTAGCTTCAACTCACTCCAGCAACAACAAGAAGACTGATCAGCTGTGTGTCACTACTGCACAGCCTAAACCATCCATTCAAAGAGCAAGCTTCTCCTAAGAAAGCTGCTGTATCATCTAAAAAGGTGGAGAAAGAAAAGGAAAGTGTTCAAGCTCAGTCTTCTTTGGGAAAGAAAACTCTCAGAAGGAAAGATTTGAATTGTGTTATGTGTGGTAGTACTTCACATCTGGCTAAGGATTATCAATACAATCCCAAGAGT